>PVKE010003624.1:0-70717 GCA_004027555.1 Craseonycteris thonglongyai | reverse complement strand
CCCCCCCCCCCCCCCCCCCCCCCCCCCCCACACACACTACTGCCCGATTTAATTGCTCTGCTTTTCCAAGGCTATATGCATACCTCATTCCTCTAGTTCAGGGGTCTCCAAACTTTTCAGCCCATGGGCCGCATTAACTATCAAACAGCAGTTTGGGGGCCGACTACACACTCGAGGCCCAAATAAAAAAGAATCAAAACATAGATGTTGTTTTTAATTATTTATTTAATATTATTTTATTCAGATAAAAAGGTCTCCACGGGCCGGATGAGAGGGCCTCATGGGCCGCATCTGGCCTGCGGGCCGTAGTTTGGAGACCCCTGCTCTAGTTCATCAGCAGAACACTAACTTGCAGGAAACTGAGTCCACGCTCAGCCATCCGGAGGCAGGAAACCGGGCTGCAGTTCTGGACTGCGATTCTCTGTCAGATGACATGAATCACCCCTAAGACCGGGTTTGAAATAACCATCATGAAACAAACAACCCCCAGGAGACTTCTCCTGGACGTCTATCAGCCCACGGGGTGTCATGGCCACTTCCTGTCCTCAGAATGAGAGATGGCCTTTAGGACAGGAGTCTGCCACACTCCCAGAATGCTGGCGTTTTGAATAAAGCTGTTTTCTTTCCACCAGCCTTGTCTCTCGATTATTGGCTCAGGAGGTAGCACTCGGCCAGACCTTAGCAGGGTAACATAATGAGGTCAAGGAGCGGGTTTTAAACACAATGAGTGTCTTTCTTCTCGGATAAGACAACCGATCACATTTGCATGAGAAACAGATTGGCCTTCTTTGCATCATGGAAGAGACTTCATCAAAATCTAATCTGTAGGTTCACTCCCCTTACAATCAAAGACTAGTCTGCCAGTCTACTGCTTGCTCCAGAGTTCTCACTGAAAGGAAAGCTGAATGCGCTTCCCTTTGCAAAGCTGTCTGGTGAGGAGGTCTTCCTTACAGAAGTGTTACCATTGCAGTGTTTATAGTTGAAAAGAGTGCATTTAGACTAAAGTTACTTGAGTGTACAATTGGGTAACTGCGTCCCACTCTCTAATGAATCAAAGTAACCAGACAGCTTTCAGTCACACCCCCCTCCCCTTTTCGTAAGTCACTCTCTTAGTTCCATCCCATCCCCCAACTCAGAAGGCAAGCCCTCTCCTTTGGAAGTCTACATACCTTCACCAGGTTGTGCTACTGCATTTAAGTGATGTCAGGCCTGGACCCATCCTTGTTTTCTCTCTGAATATCGAATATCACACATTATCACTATGCTTACATTTGTGCCCACGCTTAAAGTGTGCTGGCAGGGAACTCCATCTGCATTTCAGCCCAGTGCTTTTTAATCCTTAAAGGAATGTTCTCAGGCTACTCAAGAGAAGAAAAACATTACTACACTTCAAGAAATCGGGCAGCACATTTATTTCATAGCCCCAAGGGGCCCCACATCATCCTTGTGTGGGCTGGGCTGGTTTGTACCCACCCTGCTGAGTCAGGAGAAGTAAATGCCCTCAATGTGACTTCTCCAAGGGTCCCAAGGAGCTTCTAAATTAAATGGCATGACAAATGGTAACATATCAGTTAAGGAGGTAAAAAAATATCTGACCCTCATCTTTGCAGCTTTATTTCTATGGTGTTTTTGCTTATGAGTGAGTGGTCTAGGATGGATGATAAGGGCCAAAAAGTGAAACGAAGTATTCTCAGAAACCAGGCGGCCAGTGTCCCCTTTTCGGAGTTGCTAGAAAGGCAGACTTACTTCTATAAATTCCCACATTCCCTTCATCAGTACTCTCTTCATTCATCTCGATTATAAACGGAATAATCATTTCCCACACATCAGCTGTGCAGTCAAATAAGTGTATTTCAGGCATTCTCTCAGTGCAATAATAGGTTTTATTTTCTCCACAATGTTATATAATCTTATTGTTATGACCAATGTCCTTCATCCCTTAATTCCATAAAGCATTCAGTGGCTTCACTGTTAGACCAGTTCTTCCTCCTATGGACAACCCCTTCCCCGGTATCAGGGGCAACGAGAAGAGGCACCTGGGGAGGCACGCAGGGAGCAGAGATGGTGAACTTAGGCACACACTCACCCCACAGCGAATTTTAACACCGGGTCCCACGACCTCATGTTTCCACTAAGGCGCGCCTGCCCTGTTTGCTTTGCAGAGTCAGCGAAACAAACTTCCTCCCACCAAAGTCACATACATCACTCTTCCGTGTAAAATGTGGGCTCCTGTCCTCGCTGCCTGCACATGATAGTTTTTCAAAGAAAAAAAAACCCTGGAGTGTGCTCCAATAATGTTTAATAGGCAAATGCCTTCAGGCAGCAGTGAAGCCCACAGACTATGCCGATTCCCTCATCAGAAAAGAGCCCTGCTTCCGAAGGCACGGGCTTGTCCCCCCACATGAAAACCGCCCGAAAGCCGGCAGCAATTTCGTTGAAGAAGTCCCCTAGAAATCACAATTACATTCCAAGGGAAGCATACCCGTCAGAGACAGCATTAATCAGGGCTCACATCTGAGGTCACTGTGGGACTCTCATTCCCAGGCAGAGCCCAGCAAACGGTCCTTATCAATCACCAGACAGCGTTACCCCTGGCATGAAAGGCATCATCGTTCAAAAATCAGGGCACTGGTCACCGGAGTGTTCCTGCCCTTCTAGTGAAAAAATGACAGTGCTCAAGGGACTGTCAGCCGCATGCTACCAACAGCCATTCACTCTCAACAGCACCTGCTCATTATTCTCGCCCAGGTAACTAGGTCTGCGGACACTCCAGGGTTCTTACCATTGTGATCCGACGGCCCTTCCCCACAGAGCCGGGCAGCCAGGAGCTGTAGCTGGTGTGCGGTTCCCAGGGCCACCGGAGCCTTTGGCAACAGAGGATTTCATGTAGTGCAAATGTTTCGCCACTGATTATATTTCAGTCCCTCAATTGCTGGCCTGGATGTTTTGGAAATCAGCCAAACCAAGCACGACGAGAAAAGGCTGCAGCTCACAATTTCAGAATTCCCCCTAGAACGGATTCTTCCAAAGGGGGCCCCTCATTCAGCATTTTTGTAAATACCGAGGGCTTCTACTGCCAATGACCTCGCGCTCTCTCTCTTCCTTTTAAACAGTTGGGTTTTATTGTTTGTGGAATGAAAGTCTGGCGAGAGCTCCAGCTGACCCAGGGGAGGCAGGCACGGTGCCGACTTCCACGCACCTCCAAGCTGTCCGGACTGGGCGGCTGCTCCAATCACAGAAGAGAATCTGGCTGGAAGGCGAGGGAGGCAGTGGGCGAAGCTGCAGGCATGCCAGGTCACAGCAGCTCTGTAACTGAAGTCTGCAAAGTGCCCCAGGGAACACGCACAGGACCTAAGTGTGGACTTAAGCATTCGGTGTCCACTTGCAACAGGTGGGAAGAAATGTTCTCTGCTCATCAAAGGCATCAATGGAGCCTAAGCTTGTTGAGAAGAATCAATGAAAAGTTTCTCAAGTGCAGGAACCCTATCCGCTAAAACACTTTCAATCTAGCTGGGTGGCTCAATTGTATTAAACTCCTGGACTCTTGGCTTTTCCTGTTATGACATTTTATTGATTAAAATTTTTATCTCAGAAGGATTCAAGCACACAGGTAGCACACAGCAAGCTCAGGCCAAGACTTTGTATGATCACGGTACACAAAAGCCAAACATCTATCAATTGCCCACTGTTCTCCTGCCTTCCCTTCTGCACTTCATGGAAACTCCAGGAGAGCCGCCACCTTTGTTTTGTCACATCTGTATCCCTGGCACCGCATCCACTCCACTGCAGGATATGTGTTGGCAGATTTAATTACTTCCCATCATTGTTGGACATGTTGGTAGAGCCCCCACAAGCTGGTAAAATTCCTTTTGCTGGTGCGTTCTAGGCTTGACTTGGGTTCTTTTTTTAAAGATTTTTTTTTATTGCTTTTGATAGAGACAGAGAGAAAGGGGAGGACCCAGAGTAGTCTCCACAGTTGTACATCATCAGTTTTCAACATGGTTTCAGTCCACACAGGTGGGTGGGGGCTGTGCAGGGCAGGAACTGGCTGGGGCCTCCTGCATGGGAGGCACGCCCCCCTTGAGCCAGGGGCCAAACCGGGAGGTGAGAACTGAACTGGGGGCCCCCCTCATAGGAAGCACACCCCAGTTCAGCATATGGATGCACACAGGCTGAGGCCGGGATTCGATCCTCGATCCCCAAGGCTACAAAGCAAGCACTTAACCTGCTGAGCGGTCCCGGCTTCTCTGGGTTAGGTTCTTTTCATGACTGTTTTTTTTTCCTTACAAAAGGGATGGTTCATGTCCCCTAACATGGTTGGGCCCAGGACAGGCAGGAATAACTTCCAGCAAAGTTAAATACTTGTTCCAGAGTAAATGCAACCCAAAGAACAAAATCCAGGCTCATGTTACTGAACAAGGGTTCGCTGCCGGGCACGTGCCGACGTCAAAACTACGGCACTGGACTTTGAGAGAAAAGAATTTTCTTTTCAGTTACAGTTGACATTTAATATTATTTTATATTAGGGGATACCAGGATGGCTCAGCAGGTTGAGCACTCACCTTGTAGCTCCAGAGTCCAAGGATCGAGTCCTGGCCCCTGCCCATGTGAACCCATATGCTGAACTGGGGTGTTTCCCATGTGGGAGACCCCTGGTTAGGCCCGCAGCTCATGGGGACATACTTCCCATGCAGGAGACACCCAGCCCAGTTCCCACTCTATGTGGCTCCACGCCCACCTATGTGGAATGAAATCACATAAAAAACTAAAGATGTACAACTATGGAGACTGCTCTGGGCCCTCCTCCTTCTGTCTCTCTCTCTGTGTCAAAAAAATAAAATTAAATTAAAAAACAATCTTTATTTTATGTTTCAGGCCTATAGCATAGTGGTTAGATATTTACATAACTTATGCAGAGATCCCCCTCCCCCAATCAGTCTAGTGCCCACTTGACACTATACATAGTTGTTGCAACATCACTGACTATATTCTCTATGCTGTGCTTTACTTCCTTGTGACTATTTTGTAATTACCAATTTGTACTTCTTACAGACTCACAGACAGAGAACAATCTGATGGTTGCCAGAGGGAAGAGCTGGGTGAAAAAGGTAAAGGGATTAAGAAAAGACCTCTGTGAGTCAACTTTTATTTGCGAAGGAGACAGGAGGAAAGGCTCAGATTTGTCTCCTTGATTCAGGGTTCGGATGGGGTTTGAATGGGTACAGTTAAGGTTTCACAAGGGTTACCCATAAGGGATGTATCCAAGGCTTAAACTGTGGTTCCAGGTCTTGCCAGAATCAGGATAGGACCAGTTTGAGCTACTTCTAGTTACACTGAAGGCCAAGGGTTCTGATTTCTGAGAAAGAACATGGCGTTTATGAGGTCTGAGAGCATCGAGTAGTAGCTGTGCATCAATAGGATCCAGCAAAGACTGCTCACATTTTCCTCCCTGTGGCATCGCTCTTTTAGAGCAGAAAAGCAGATATGGTGGGCAAATCAGGTGCCCGGGTGAGACAACACACCCACTTCAGTGGACACTATATAGCGCAGTGCTTGCAGATAGTAGGTTCTAGATACTGAACTCATATAAATCCTTAAAGGACGGCATTGGAAGTCTGGAACGTCAGACACTTGTTCCGACTCAAGCTAAGAGGAGCCAACACTGTCTAATATGGTGACTCAGTTCATGCTCCGTCTCTATGACACTTGGCCACACTACTTCAACCGCTCCCATTATACTTGTCCTTAAATGGAATGAGGAGGTGACATCGAATGTAGTGTGGGGACTAGGAAAAGAGCCTTGCCCTCTTTTCCATGAGCCTCCGTCTTTGTAAAGAATGGAGACCTCCTACTCTGGCATGAATGAAGCATCTCTCTTTTTTTCTATTTGTTTTATTTATTTATTTTTTAAGTGATTTTATTGTTTGAGAGAAGGTGAGGGTGACAGAGAGAGAGAGAGAAAAGGGAGGAGCCCCCAGAGCAGTCTCCATAGCTGTGCATCATTAGTTGTGATGGTTTCATTCCACACAGGTGGATGTGGGGCCCCATGGGGCAGGGACCACACTGGGGCCTCCCTCATGGGAGGCGAGAACCTTCACCACTGAGCCATCTCAGCAGTTACCAGTTGCGCTGCAGTACAGCATATGGGTTTGCACGGGTCAGAGCCAGGACTCAATCCCTGGACCTCATGGTTGCAAGGCAAGCGCTCAACCTGGTGAGCTATCCCGGCCTCCCCAATCTTCTACTTGTTCTTCAAGCTGCAGTATCATTCCTTCCTCCCTTAAGAGATGCCCCTGACGGTGACAACCCATAGCACTTTCTCTGCTCTGTGATCGGCAGTCACCTGTCCCACCCAATTCATGTTTCATTATACACTGTCTTCTGACACTTTCTGGATGCCACTGTTTTTGACTTTTAGGTGTACCTTGTTATTCCTGTATAAAACTCATAAACGGCATCCTGCTGACCATAAGGTGTAGCTACAACTCTCACCCTGGCAGTGAAGGTCCTTCATGAACAGGTCCCTTCACCTTTCCTCTCCCACCACACCCCTACACGTTTTCTTCACCATGAACTCTGCAGTTCCCTCAATCCACCGTGCTCACTCATGCTTCCAGGCCTTTGCACACACGGGGTCTACACAGGAGCCCCGGCTCCTCCCTCAGGCCTCCCGGAGGAGCCCGGGGGCCAGCAGAAGGCTGGGGGTGCCCTCCTGGCGCTGTGGGCCGTCCTGTGTCCGTGTCAGAGCCTTGCACACATCTGAGGAGAATTAGAATCGGTGTTTTCTCTGTGATGACCAGTGCTCGTGCAGTGTACTGGCGTTCTTTCTCCCCAATAAAAACAGACTTTTCCTCCAATAAATTGGCAGAAAGCACAAGGGAAATAAAAAGAAGGGTTTCTGAATAATCATCTGTCTGTTGACTACGCTGGGTTTCTGTTGACATTAGGAATTGTTGGGACACTTGTGTTAATTAAATGTGTTAGACTTCTCAGCTTGATTGTCAGAACATCCCGAATCACTAGATTGTAGCCATCTCATTGAGACCCCGCCCCAGACACCATCAGCAAGAAAGTTAGAAAGTTCTGCAGAGTGAGGAGTGGGAAAGAAATGGACCTTTCTATAGAAAAGTAGTTTGTAGGGAAGTCAGGATAGCTCAACAGCTTGAGTGCCTGCCTTGCAACCGCAAGGTCCCGGGATCCAATCCCAGCCTGTACGAACCCATCCCCCGAACTACAGCGCAACGGCTAACCTCCGAGATGGCAGCAAAGGTTTTTGCCTCCCAGGTGGGGGCCCCCAGTTCAGTTCCCGCCCCGCATGGCCCCACATCCACCTGTGTGGAATGCAACCATGTCATAACTAATGATGTGTGACTACGGAGACTGCTCTGGGCCTTCTCACTTTCTCTCTGTCTCTCTCTGACCTTTTCTCAAACAATAAAATAACTCTTAAAAAAAAAAATCACACACACAAAGTAGTTTGTCTATTTTTATTAAAAATGTTGACATCCAAAAAGCTAGTCCTTTCCTCTTGAACCCCCCCCCCATCCATGCCCCATCACCTTCCCCACCCCACCTCTGCCTCCTGCCATAAACAGCTGGAGTATCCAGGTAAAAACAATGAAGGGGCTCAGACCCCGGGCAAAGGGCCCAGAGGACAGCTGGCCTTTGCCCAACCCCCACTTCGAACCCAGAAGACTGCAAGGCAAGTAAGGTTGTATTGTTTTTTGTTTTTTTTACAAATGTGTGCAATTAGAACCTGTTTAATACAGCATTTTCTTACAGAACAAATCCACTTTATGTTTTCAGTGAAATATCTTTTTTTTAAAGATTTTATTGTTTTTGACAAGGACAGAGAGAGACAGAGAGAAGGGGGAGGACCCAGAGCAGTCTCCATAGTTGTACATCATCAGTTTTCAACATGGTTTTGTTCCACACAGGTGGGCGGGGGCCATGCAGGGCGGGAACTGGGCTGGGGACCTCCTGCGTGGTAGGCATGCTTCCTCGAGCCAGGGGCTGAACCAGGGGGTGGGAAGCAAACTGGGGCCTTCCGGCATGGGAAGTGCACCCCGGCTCAGCATATGGGTCCGCATGGGCTGGGGCCTGGATTCAATCCTCAGTCTCCCGGGCTACAAAGCAAGTGTTTAACCCGCTGAGCCATCCCGGCTTCCTCTGTTTTCAGTGAAATCTTTATAACACCTTTAAAAGAAATTTAAAATGTGTTTGAGAAGCCCAACAAGGCATGGTTACCTCCCTCTAAGGAGGGCTTCTTACTCAGCTACTCAGTATTTTAAAGGGTTGGTCCTGAATGAATAAAATGTCCATCTGACATTCCAGCAAAGGAGCCAGTAGGGACTGGAAGCTCCCAGTGGCCACTGTAACCCACAGTCCCTGCTACCACAGGGCAGGGACCACCCCTCCAGGGGCAAGAATCAGAGGAAATGAAGTACAGTAGACTCTCACTTATTCCACAATGGCAGAGTTATGCTCATCCACCCCTCAGAAGAGCAAAGAGAACTGTTTACCTTTCCCCGTTTTTCCCGCCTCCAGCTTTAATCCCCAATTCTATCTTCCTGAATTGCCTGGACAGTTTGCTCCATTATTGGATAAGTGAAGCCTCACCCACCCATTCCTGCCCAGTCCCACAGTTGCAGCCACTTGGGGTGGCAGGGCTGAGAGCTCCGCATGGACCGGTGATTAAGGAATCCCTTAGAAACCATCGCACAGACAAAAGATGGTGCTTCCTAATTTAATCTTGAGCAAACCCACTCAATCTGAGAATCCTAAAGCGTAGAGGGATGCCTTTTGATTTCTAATGGTATTTTGAAATCTTCTGTTTCAGGAGATGGAAATTGATGTTGGCAGAAGAAGAAATCAGGTCATGGCATTGAGAAAAAGAAACCCTCACTTCCTAAAACCACCCTGAGATTGCCAAATATTTATGCTATGAAAACGGTCACAAAAGGCAGCGCATTTTTCAGCAGTAACATACTTACATGAATTTCCATTACGGTATTATTTATGAGATATAAAATCATACAAGATAGTTTCCAACCATGAAAAGCGGACACAGACAGAGGAAACTTCAGGAGGGACAAGCATGCATTTATCAGAGTCCATTATAGGGTCTGAACTATCCAGCAGAAGCATGCAGCCTGCTCCCTAGCCGCTCCTGAAGTACAGAGACCATTGACTAGCAGCGGCCCCTAATCTTTGCAGACCAGCTCAGTTTATCCTTTCCAGTTCTCTGCCTGGGACCACTGTTCTTCCTTCCACCACAGGAGGGCGCTGCAGCATAATAAGGGTGTCCTTCCCCAGCCTGCCTTTGCCAGTGGGTTAACAACGACTTTCATTACCAGATACCTCACAGATCTTCCAACCAGAAGAGAATGCCATCAGTCAGTTGTTCAGAATAAGCTTCCCAAGCTGTCCTCCAAATGAGACTGCTTAACTGTTTCACACACATATATGCACACATTTCCTGCAACTATTCTTTTTTTCTTCTATCTGCCTTAATACCAGAATTTGTATATCATTTGAAAAATATTATTCAGATGAGGATAATCCAGATACACATTGTTAGCATTAAGATACTTGGTTGTTGTTTTTTTTAACTAATGACTTTAATGTCATGGAACTCATTGAACTGATTTATACATGGATTAAAAGCAGCCTGTAATTTATCTGCTGCTCCCCAATTCTTTTGGCATAAATGATAGTCCTGAGTAAGAAGTTTTCTGAGTCATATTGCCAAAGATGATAAGCAGTTTAATGAAGTGAACTCTTCTTACTTAACTCTGGCCAAAGTCACATCTGTACCCATTCCTTGTTTCAACTCTTAAACACTCTAAGCGTCAGCCAGTTTCAGCTCTAATTTGCCTCAAGAATTCAGCACAAGCCCATTTAGAAAGGCAATTATCCATCCATTGGTAGGCATGAGGTAGGCGCTTCTGTGGGGTCCCAAAATACATCAGATCATAGAGCTTGTCTCAGAAGGGAAGTCTTTGCTCCAATCAATATAGGAACTCATTTTCTATGGCCCTTCTTAAAAGCCATGTACGGTGCATAAAAATCAAATGAGCTATAGCCAAAATGAAGAAAAGGTGGAACGTGCCATAGGAACAGGAGACGTGTCCCGAAAGACAGCCCTTGAATTCCAGTTCTGTCCATTGCACTCTGCCCAGGTTCACTGGTCAGGCCATCGGTGGTGCGAGTTGGAGGTGGGGTGGGGCCCAAGGAGCCAAGTCAGAGGTGTATCCTGGTTTGGTCCCATTCAATCACTCTTGGTTGGGTTTCTGTGGGGATGAGAACTGTGCAGACACTAGGAGGTAAAGCTGGGTAGCCACCGGCCACATGTGGCTATTCAAATTTAGGTTTAAATTAATTAAAATACAGTACATTTAAAAATACAGTTCCATAGTCACACTAGCCACATTTTCAGTGCTCAGTTGTCCTCTGGGGCCAGTTATTGGATCTGACAGCACATGTAGAACATCCCATCACTGCACAACACTCTATGGGACAGCAATGGCTTAGACGAGCCAAAACAGAGCAAACGTAGCGTGGGAACATCCACACACAGAGGGTACAAACCCACAGGTTTGCACATTTGAAATTAAGAGTTCAAAGTGAGTGTGGCTGCTATTAAACATCATAAATGCTATCATTGGTTTGGTAATGGTCTATAACAGGGAGTGCTAACTGGCCACCTGGGGAATGAATATTTTCTTTGGTATCTGTTATGCTGTAAATACAGTGGAATTAGTTTCCAACATTAAAAAAATGGAAACTCAGGGAAGCTGGGATGGCTCAGTGGGTTAAGCGCTCACTTTGCCGCCCTGGGGACCGGGGATCAAATCCCAGCCCCAGCCCATGAGGACCCACACGCTGAACTGGGGAGTGCCCCCAGTTCAGTTCTCACCAGGGTGAGACCCCAGCCCAGTTCCTGCCCTGTGCTGCCCCATGCCCACCTGTGGAGTGAAACTATGTGGAAAAACCAATGATGTGCAGCTATGGAGACTGCTCTGGGCCCTCCCACTCCTCTCTGTATCTCTCTCCCTCTCTGTCAAAAACAATAAAAATAAATCTTTAAAAAAATGGAAACTCATTTAAAATCCAGGTCTCTAATTTCTTTTGAAAACTCGAGGCACTAACCGCTCTGGGCCTGCATTTCCACGCTGGGCACAGCCCTGGGGTCAAGGCCTGCTGTCCCTTCCAAAGGAGTGAGCCCTTCCGTTTACCAGATCTTCAAATGGGAACGAAAACACCATCTCTAGCACTGAAATAATAAAGAAGTATGTATAACAGAACACTCTAATAGACACCTAGAACACTCTTGCTTACCCTTTATGTATCTTTAAAGTCCATCCACTTATCCAAATGGCACGCTCGGATCTCTAGAAATTAGGTTAGTGAATGACAACATCCGAAGGCTAAAGGAAAGTTCCCAATGGCCAATCATTGGGGAGCCTGATGGAAAAACATCTCAACCATGCAGTCTCTTGATTCAAAAATCTCATCGGACGCTCGTGCATTGTGCTCCTTTAAGCGTAAGCTCCATGACAGCAGACACTTTATCTGTCCTGTTCAATCCCAGAGAGCAGCTGGTACCCAAGGTCTCAAAAACTACATAGGAAATGGAATATGAAACGGAACCCTCACAGGAAACAGCGCCTTTCCTTAGAAATTCTGAGCCATCGCCATATTCCACTTGATGTCAATCTGTCAAAATGATATTTATGTTAATTTATTCAACAAAGTCTTATGTACTGGGGTCGGTTGGAGGTGTATTTGCGTATGCAGCTGTTGACTCTCTAAGCCATGGGCCATATGTTTAGGAAGGGAACTGCAATCATGGAAGAAGAATTTGATTTTGAATGCCACCTTGCCTTTTTTGAGAAAAAAACTGCATACACACAAAACAGTACTATAATTTGCATATTACATTGGCTATTATAATATCTATTATATTATCTATAACATCTACTATATTATCTGTCTATAGTATCTATTATACTACCTATATCTATTATTATTATTATTATTACTACCATGATTATTATCTATTCCTCAACCTGGTCCTCACCTCCAGCAGAAACTTAGCGTCTGCTTTCCCAGTAGTTCTCTCAAGGGGAAGCCATTCCCCCACCATGGTCCTGTATGACTGGACAAGATGGCAGTAGATGTCCTCCCGGCCCCACATTGTCATTTTGAGACCACACATTCTCCCTCCCTTCTCCCCCCCAAAAGCCCCAGCTTTGAATCTCCTGTCATTACACTATATCATCCAATACTAAGTGTCCTAAGTGTCACCATTACTCGGTCAGTTCTCTTCTTCCTTCTCACTGTGATGGGATGTCTCCATCACTAGCTGTGTCTTCACACCAAAAACGTCAAGATAGTCCAGTGTCCCTTTGACTTGACCCATCCCTTTCAATAATCTTCACTCTGCCTCAGCCTCACACTCCCATGTCAGTATCACTAGCTACACACTCCATAATCCCAATTTAAAATGCCCCACTCTGTGCCCAGAAGCCACTATCATTTCCTCTCATTCTCTGTCACCCTGACTTCAATGGGTTTGTTGTTTTTTTTTTGTCCTCACTAGGACTGGCAATCCATTGATCATGGTGTGGTGTCACTGTACCTCAGCCGTTGGTGTCACCTTTTTCCCTTATCTAGCTTAAAATCAGAACCAGTCAGCGCAATCGATCTATGGCATAGGCCCTCTATTCCCCGGCGCGCCTGCTCCATGTACTTACTCACCCTGTAGCCCTGCACCTGTGTGGCCACGCTTCAAACACACGCTTGTATCACAGGTGGATCCCTGTTCCCAAGCAACCATTCTTATCTCTGGTCTAGTCACTCACCCACTCTCCCTAAGGGCTATTTCACATCGTCTGATCTCTGCCCAAACTTCCAGCATCTCCTCCCTCATTCACACTCTCAGCTAATGGCCATTGTTCTTACTTCACTTCCACAGCCTCCACGGCTTTATCTTCCTGCCTCCAGGCATCAGAATACACAGCACCTGCCTTCCCACCTATGACCAAGGACAAACTAGGCACGTTCCTCCGCTCACACACTATGTTCCAACCCTCGTGTCTACCCAAGGACATCTCTGCAAATTTTTTGCTCCATGCTGAATCGCTCCTATCAGCATTACCAGATGCTATTTTCTCTCTCTCCTTAAAATGAAACAAAAAAAGACCTCTTGTTCCCATGTTCCCCACAAGCCACTATGCCACATCTTTACATCCTGCAGCACTTGGGAAGCATGATCTATACTGACTGTCTCCTTTTCCCACCACTGGTACTGCCCTTGTTAAGGCTGCCTGGCCTCCTGATGGCCTAGTCTGATGTCCAGTCTCACGTCTAATCATACTTGACCTTTGAAATACTTCTGTACAGTCAACCACTCCCCACCCTTGATATCCTTCTTTTACTTGGCCTCTCAGTACATCGAACTTACTTGATTTGCTGTTGATTTTCTTCTCTGTCTACATTCTAGTCCCATTGCTTTAAATAGCAATTAAATGACAATGACTTCCAAATTATAACTCCAGCCCAAACTTCTATGTCTAACTCCAGACTTATTTATCCAACATCTACTCAACAATGCCACTTGGTATCTAAGGAGCATCTCAAAATCAACCTGACCAAAAGGAACACTTATCATTCCATCTACATTACCCACAACCACCCTCATTTCATTTATGGCAACTCTATCCTTGTTGGCCAAACACTTTGGAATTATACTCACTGGAATGGCTAAAATAAAAAAGTAAACAATGGAAAATAGTAAATGCTGGCAAGGATGTGAAGAAACTGGGACCCTCATACACTACTGGTGGGAATGTACAATAGCATGACAACTTTGGAAAACAATTTGGCAGTCCTCCAAACAGTTAAACATAGAACTACCATATGACCTAGCAGGTCTACCCCAAGGAACTGAAAATAGATATAAATAAAAACCTGTGTACAGTTCTTCATAGCAGTACTATCACAATAGCCAAAAGGTAGAAACAATCCAAATGTCCATCAATAGATGAATGGATAAACAAAATGTGTTATACACATACAAGGGAGTGTTATTCAGCCACAAAAAAAAACTAAAGTATTAATACATGCTACAACACGGATGAACTTTGAAAATATTACGGTAAGTAAAAGAAGTCAGACACACAAAGGCACATACTGTATGATTCCATTTATATGAAATGTCCAGAGTAGGTAAATCCACAGGGACAGAAAGTGGATTAGTGACTGCCAGGGTCTTAGGACAGTAGAGAATGAAGAATGATCACTTTTAAAGAGTGATGAAATGTCTTGGAATTAGAGATGATTGAACAACATTTCAAATGTAGCAATTGCTGCTGAATTGGGCAGTATTAGTTAAAAATGGCTTTAAATAGCTCATTTTAGGTTATGCGAAGTTCACCTCAATAAAAAATAAGTGTAAATCTTCCTTGATTTCTTTCTTTCTCCAGTACTCCAAACTTAATCTGTAAGAAAATCATCCTGGCTCTCCTTTCAAAATACATCCAGAATCTGACCACTTCTCACCTTCACCCTACCATCACTGGGATCAAAGCCAACACCTTCTCCATTTTGGATTCCTACAGCAATTGCCCCCTTAGTCCACTGTTGACAGCCTCTGATAGACTCAACACAGCATCCATTCAGATCATGTCATTTGTCTTACACTACGAAGTCTTCCCATTTATCTCAGCCAAAATGCGAACGATGCTCCAAAGGCCCTGTCTGGGTCCGTCACTCACTTCTCCCCCTCTTGGATCTCTCCTCCTTTGATTTGCCCGGCTGTTCTCTCCAAAGCAGCCACAATGCCTCCTGCTCTTCTTCAGAAATGCCGGCACAACCCCCACTAGCAGTTCCCCTGCCTCCTGAGGGGCTTCAGCTTCTTAACCACGTGGCTAATTCCCTCCTCTCCTCCAAGGCTGCTCAAATCTCACTCTGTCAAAGAGGCTTATCCTGCCCACCCGTACATGTAATTCTGATTTCCCTTATCTTACTCATCTTACCTTTTTTCCATAGCACTTTCCTAATATACTATGTAATTGCAAAAAAAAAAAAAAAAGTGTTCTCTCCCTTAGTTAGGGTGTAAGCTCCATGCAGGGAAATATTTGCATCTGTTTTGTTCACTAATGTTTCCCAGATGTAGACTAGTACCTACCACGTAGGAGGTGGTCAGTGATATTTACAGAACTGAGTTGACTAGAACTTCAAAGTATAATAAATGGACCATGAAGACATTCACCGAAGTGCTTTGCAATAGACAGTGGGAAATTAGGATGAGGCATGTGACTAGCGGTAAATTCAAACGGGATTTCATCTTTACGTAGAGTGTTTTCTTTCTTCTAGTTAAAAATAATAAAGTACATTAAGTACTTACAAAATGTTAGCACTTACCAATTCTGGGAATTTTGTGGGTACTGGTTATAGGAGCCTATGCACTTTTTTGTACTGCTTAAACATCTCGGAAGTTTAAAGTCCAGTAAGAAAAACACGAAACAAAACAAAAACAACCTTTATGGTTTATATAGCAACAAATTCCTTTGTTCTTACAACAACAACAAAATAATAGTAATCTTAGTGTGTCTGTAAAATCTCTTTTCTTGACCAAATGGAGTCATTTTGGCAACTGCTCCCTCTATCTTTTATCACTTGAGAACGGAACTAGCAGAGTTAAGAATAAGGCAGAAATACGATCTTCATTAACTAGACCTTTTCTATATTGTGTGATGATTATACAGGACAATCCAAGTTACAAAAGAACTGGCATTCTTGCCACACTCACTGGCGTTACCTCGGGGGCCCGCCAGGTGGCGTGCGTGTGTGCACATCAGGACGACTGAGGGCAGACTCCCAAGTATCCGGAAAGAAACACCGTTCTTAAATCTCCTCTTGCAGAGTTTTAAAACGGCTTCAGCAGTCCTAGGTGCTCATGCTTAGGTCTAGAGCTCTGAAGAAAGCCCCTCTACCCACACTTCCCTGCAATCCTCCTTCCAACTTACATCCCCATGTCGCTGCACCCTACCATCTCGAGGCAAAATTTAAATGTATGTAGTTTGGAAAACAAAACTCAGTGCATACGCTCATTCCTTTTCAAATGTTTCATAGCAAAACAAAGGTATTGCCAAGAGTTATAAAATTAGAGAGGAAATGAAAATCTGTTATTTCCATGATAAGATCTTTTCATTTAGCCAAGGTTATTTTGAGTTTCAAAACAACTCACATCCCCAAATGGTGGAGTTTTTGTAGTGATTTACCCATCTTAGGCATTTGTAGTGGGCTCTGAGCCCAGCAAGTGTTAAGTTATGCCTGGAGCCACTAGTTTACCTTTCCAATGTTATAATTAGATCAATATCCAACAGACATACAAGCTATATGTAATATGCTCATAATATGCTGACCACATAGGTAAGGTTTTCCTACTTTTTCATTGTAAAGGTGACATAAGTTTGCAGTAGGTAAAATTCAAGTACTTTAGAAGACTATAAAATAAAATATACTAGCCTTCCTTTACCATTCACTCCACTCTGACTACTCCTCAAATTACTTAAATTACTGTTAACAGTGTTATGCATATATTTGCAGACTTTTAAAAATATGCTTTTATTTTTTGTTTTACTAAATGTGGGATTTTACCATACACACTGTTCTGAAACATTGTTATAGTCATTTAACATGTTTATGGTGGAATATTCCCAGTCACAACATTCATTCTCTTTAGTGACTGAATGATATTTATAATAATAGTAACAACAATGATAATATTAGAAAACACTTATTTCTAAAATGCTTATTACTGTGTACCAGATGTAAGTGCTTTACATGTTTGAACTCAATCACGAATGATGACCCTGTGAGTTAGGTGCTATTTACCTCCTTTACAGATGAGAAAACTGAGACCCAGAGGTGAAAATCTGCTGAAGTTCATAGAGCTACTTGATTCAAGCTCAGTATAGTTCCAAAGTCCATGGTCTTACTCATCACACTAGACTGATCATGCTACAAATTGCTGAACAATCGCCCTAGAAATGGGCCTTAAGATTGTTTAACCCATTTCCCATTGGAAAAAAAAAAAAGTGCAGCTCATTACTGTGTTTATTTAATTCCAAAAATTTATTCTTGAAAGGTTCCAGAATTCAGTAAACTATGCAGTCATCTGTGCCTGCATACCTGGAGTTACTGGTATCCACATTGCCTCTCAGCAGCTAGTGGGTGAGAACTGTACCAACCTGGGGCTGCCCATGAGAAACAGTAGCTTTTCTTCCAAAGAGGCTGATGCTGATTCAGGGCAGGGGGTGAGACAACGAGTATGGCTTTGCATAACAAAAATCAGGAATGAAAAGAATAAAACCATAGATTACCTAGCCCAAGTCTGCATTCTTGCTTTGGGCAAATGGTAGACCATTATCAAGGGGACCCTGGGATTGAAAGACTAAAGGCCTAATAAAACTTCTCCACACATCACTGGATGGCAAGTAAACTACAAAAATTCACTGAGAACAAAGAAAGTCTAGCAAAAATGTGAAAAGCAGAGAAAAGGAAAACAGACTGCAAATTTTAATTTGTTCTCCAACCCTTGCACAGATCAAACTCTGGGGTAAGGTTAAGACTGTAATCAGCGAGTTATCTCAGGGTAAACACTACAGCTGCAAGTGCCACTGGAGAGTATTCTCAGGGCAAACAGGAAAGGGGTTAAACAATGATACAATAAATACCCTAAAACTATGGATGAGTATTTTTCGAAGATTCATTTCTAGAAGTGGGATTACTTGTACAAGCATTTACTATTTTGACAGGAAATGCACAACTGATCTCTAGAAAAGCTCCCCCCACCTCTATTTCCCCCTAAACAATGCTGTTTTCTTGCACCTCACTGACCCTACATGTTATAGTCATTTTTCTTTTTTTGATAAGCTAGTAAACACCAAACAGAACCATGGTTTTGCTTTAATTCACATGACCCTGATCACTGCAAGTTGCAGCAGCATCTAAATTATTTATTGCCCATTTGTATTCATTAGTCTTTGAATATTGCTTTCTCACATTTGGCCTATTATTCTACGGAGTTGTCTTTTCTTGTAGGAGCCCTTCACCCCACACACCTTGTGCCCTGTGGAATATGCACTCATACTCAGCCTGCAAGAATCCCAACCTGCCACTGGAGCAGCAGCTACCCAATCAGAACAGGCTCCTGTGTAAGGTCCAGAGGAAAAGAACTGAGAACAGAACTTATTAAGTTACAGTTGCTTCCACAAAGCAAAGTCACCAGCATAGTAGAGCAGCCACAGCACATGACCTGCCCATGTTAAGAGTCATTCTCCTTTGTGGTAAATATTGTAAGACAGCTGCCAAGAGCAGCCAGGTGGGGCTAGAGACTTAGACTGGCCTGGGTTTGAATTTTGGAGCCTTCACTTATTTAGCTGGATGGTTTTGAGCAAGGTGGTGGATTTCTCTCAGGGTCTAAGCCTCCGCAAAACCAGAATCATAAAATCCACCATGTAAAGTAATACAAATGAAGGAAAACTTCTATAAGTATCTATTATAGAACTTGGCCACACAATAGACATCCAATTATCAATACTGAATTGTGTATATTATTATTATTACTATGAATAATATAGTTGACCCTTGACCAACATGGGTTTGAAGTGCACGGGTCCATTCATACCTGGACTTCTTTCAATAATACACAGTCCACCCTCTAGAAACTTGGGTTTTACAACTGCAGATTCAACCAACCAGAGACTGAAGACAGTTTCCAATCAGAGGTTGGAAATCCACAGATGCAGAGTGCCAACTGTATACACTGTTCCACGCCATTTTATAGAAGGGACTTGAGCCTCCACAGATTTGGGTATCTGCAGGGGTCCTGAAACCAATCCCCCCAGATAACCAAGGGTCTGTAGTTAAGGTTTGGGAGTCAAAAGTTATATATGGACTTTTGACTGTGCAGGGGTCAGCACCCCTACCCCCCTGCATTGTTCAAGGGTCACCTATACTATTATTGGTGGTGATTATAGAGAGGCAAATGCCCAATGTCATTGACATGACTGGCTTGGCTCGCTCAGCTATGGATAAAAGTAAGTAATATTTGTTCACTTTTCAAATTAAAACTCATCTCTAGCTCCACTGACCCAATGAATAGGAACTCCATTTCCCATTTCTGCCCTTGTTTTTCCATGTCCAGGAACCCCTACACTCAGGAGACCGGCTCGGCTGACTCCCACGGGTAGTGCTGGCACGAGACCCACGAGTCACCTTTGAGGTTAGCAGGCTCTTTTACCACCAGTCTGTGTCCAAGACAATGTGGCCAGGTCTCTGGCACCGACAGCACTGTAGATCCCCTTCCAAGCCCCAGCGGTTCTCGGGTGGTGTGGGACTCTGAGTGCCCTCCACAGGACTCGACTCACTCAAGGGCTCTCTGGCGGAGCTGGTCGAGGCTCTCAACTTTTCCTCTCCTTCGACCCCCTCTGAAGCCCCTGCCCCAGCGGGGCTGTCTGCCACCTCATTTACCCAGCAGCACGTACTCTCTACACTTCTCTCTGTTCCTGCCCTCACGCTGCAAGTCTCTCCACCTATGCACGTCTCTCTTCTGTTGCAGAATGCAAGAAATTATTGCAAGAAAAAACCATGCTGGCCACCCCACGCGAGGACATCTTTTTCTCTTCTCCCTTTATACGGAAACTTCCTCAGGTGCAGGCCGTTCCTGGGAAGGGACCCAATCCCACTCCCATTGCTTCAGGCAGCAAGAAGACAGGAGGGAAGACCTGCCACTGTGATTCACTCTGGGACTCCAGAAGTTCATTCTTGAACAGAATGGATATACTATGTATCTCCTTCCTGCTGGGATGCCTGGTTCCCCCTCACTCTTCTGTATCTAATAGCATAAATGCTACCCACACACAGTAAATAATGGCATTGGCTGGATTTCTGAAATGGAGTTTTATGTGAGCTGACTGCTGCGGTGGCAGCATTAATTAGGTGGATTTTTTTTTTTTTTTTGGTGAACTTTGAAGCCAATCAAGTTTGTTGTATAATGGGCTGGAGGAAAACCAAGACTGATTTTTCTTCATGTTCCTACTCTTAAGCCATACCAGTTTGTACGGTACTTGAAAGCAATTTGCTTTAATTAAGTCATTGAAGTGATGGAAACTTGTTGAAATCATTTACTGAATTGCTCTCACAGATCATGTTTTTGAAATTAAAGGGCTCTGCGTAGGCTGACCAGACGTCCTATTTTAAATGAGACAGAAAACAATGGCACTGCCCCATTTTAAGCAGTATGTCTGATCAGCCTACTGACACCTTAATTTTAGCTCAGTGAGACTAGGCTGACCAGACATACCATTTGAAATGGGACAATACTATTGTTTTCTGTCCCATTTAAAGCGGGAGTTCTGGTCAGCCTAGATGAGAGACCCACTTGGATTTCAAAGACCCATAAAATTGTGTATTTCCCAATGGTGTTGCAAAAATATCTAAGCACAATGAAAATCACGGGACAACAAACAAGGACACGGCTGATTAGTTCATGGAAGGTCATGTGTTCACACCGACACCAGACACATTCTTGGAGCAGAAAATGGAAAGTAGAGCCTACGCCAGTCTCCCACTGCTTGGGGTGGAGTGGAATCGCGGACTTTGACAGGCTCAATAATCTCAGCGTTTCCAAGAATATTCCCAAATGGCTGACCCGATGGAACACACTTTGTTTGCTTAGGTGTCTTTGGATGTGCCTCAATGACCAGGCACCAATTGGTTAAGTGTCCAGGTGGATGGACAGAGCGCAAAGTAATCCCTGTTCTTCATCCCTGTGAGTTTGGAGATGAATCCTAGGACTATCCTGCAGTGTCTAGCTATCTGGCCAAATGCTGGGCCAGGTCTGACTACATCTGGCTGTGCGAAAGGACCTTCTTGTTCTCAGGAAGCTGGAATTAGAAAGGAGTGCTGCATTTAGCTGTGTACTCCTAGAGTCCAAATGGGAAACCCTCTACTTGCTGTTCTCAATTAGAGACCAGTTTCATCAGCTAAACGCATCTGTCTCTTTGGCTTGAATACAATCTATCGTTGGTTTTATTTCTTCAAATGACTAAACCTGTAACTATTTTTTGACAAAAATTAAGCCCAAAACATTTTATTTTTCCTTATTAAAAGTCCTTACTTCATCAAATTCTCATGTTACAAATATGTATGGATTTCAGATTATGAAGCCCACAAAAAAAACCCCAACAATTTAGGTGTGCCCAAAATAAAAATTCAAGTTTGACTACTTTTCAAACAGAAGTAGAATAATTTGCGTTTTAAAGGAAGTTTTAAAAGAGAACCTCAGATTTAAGGGAAAGAATGTTTCATTTTTATCTTCTTAATCTCCAAATACCTTGGGATCTGATACAAAAACAGAAAGAGAATATTTAAGAGACACAGAGAGAATAGAAACAGAAAAGATTATTATTAAAAATGAGTAGGAATGCTCAAGTATAAGCTAAAATATAATTCTGAAATCACATGTTCGCATTTAAGGAGGAAATACCATGATGTCTAATAAGAGACTGAAAAGGGTATTTCAATTAGCAGTATATCCCCAACCCATCAGTGGTCCCAAATCTAGATTTAAAGTGTAAGATATCATTCTGTTGAGTTAAGAATAACCAAAATTGATAGAGCGATGTAAAAAAAAAAAAAAAGTAAATGGATGGAATATAGAGTTGAAAAGACAAAGAAACTGTAGTCCAAGCTCTGCTTCAATACAAATTTGTAGTACGTCTTTGAGTGAAACACAACTGGTCCATTTTGGTTCAATTTCCAAATAGAAATGATACTTATTCCTTTACATGGGGCTGTTATGAAGATAACAATACATAGTACACGCAAATAATGTAGGAGATGATATTACACTGGCCAACTGTAATATTACTGCTATGAGAAAAAAAAATATATATATATTTGATTTGTACTTTGAGTGTTATCAAATAAGAGTATGGTGTATTCTATAGCCTAGCATTGGGTCTATTAAAAAAGAGAAATATAAAAATCATATAAAAGTTTTTTTCCCCAAATGTAAAGTAATCTTGCACAGTATTACCTGAAGAACTATTACTAAAAGCCATAAATTAGCTCTAGTAATGAGGATCCCATCAAAAATGTCTATAATCTCTTGGGAATATTAACGGAAGAAAACAGAAGGTTGCTGGTGTGCACTAAAAGAATTTATAGGGTGAACATGAGCTAAGTTTTCATCAGAGAGAAGAGAAACAACCCCATAAAAATAGCAAAAACTTGAAAGAGGCAACTACAGAAACATTTAATGAGTGCTGTTTGTTTGTTGTTGTTTTAATGAGTTTCAGCTACCAGGGAGCATTTCGTGTCCCAAGACAGTAAGTTTGTGGAGTGTAATTACCTGTAAATCTGTTGAGTTAACTACAAGTAAAGCCAGCACAAAATGGACCATTAACCCATGTAGTGACAGCTTTATTCTTTGGGCATCATGGACTTAATTCCAAGGAGACACTCTTCTAGAATTATCAGCTTCAGGAAAGTCAGTCTGAGCTGAGATGTCAATGAGGGGCACAAGCCTTCCTCTTTCCCTCAACCTCCACCTGGATTCCTACCAACCCTCAAAGTCGACCTGCATAGGACAGAAGGCATCATCGTCCCTGACACTGCCCCTCCTGTATTTTCTATGCTCAGCTGAAAGAACCACCACACTCGCAGGACTTGGGTCCGAAACCTGGACAGCTTCCCATCACTGCCCCATGTCCAGTGTGACCACATCCAAAATGACCTCTAGAGTCTTCAAGTGTGTCCCTTTCTCTCAATTTCCACTGCCACTGTCCTATTTTAGCTTCTTCTGTCCCTTATCTAAACTAGTACAATAGAGTCTCGACCCCACCCCTGTTGTTTCTTTTTCGCCACCTCCATCTCATCACAAGAGCTGGCTTCTAAATGCAGAACCTGGTTAAGTGGGCCCAGCTCAAAATCCATTTGTGAGAGCAGGGCACACATCCTGGTTTGGCTCCTTCCGTTCTCAACACTATCATCACTCCACTACTCCTCACCCTTCATGGTTACTCATAAATACTGTTGTTCTCAAAATACATCACAGTCCCCCATGCATCCATGAGGCAGATCCTAATCGTTTTCCAAAACCCAAAGCTGCAATCACCTTCTCTGGAAAGTCTTCTCTGACCCAGATTCGTTGTGGCCTTGTCGGTGCTCCCTCCGTAGTTTGCTTGTAGTTCTGCTACGGTGCTTAACACACTGCATTATTAATATGCGTGTCTTTGCAGTGTCCCAGCATTTAGGTGCTCTCAGAAGGTAGAGCTGTTGCTTAGTCATCTCCTATGTCTCTCATGTCTAACACAGTGCCTGGCAAAAATAGTTCTCAAAAGATGGTGCTGAATTGAAAAGCTACAGCCCCTAAGATATGTTCCCTGGGTGTTAAGCAAGAGACCTGTTAAGCCCAAGTAACAATAAGGGAAGCATACAAACCCACAAAGAGAGAGAACAGAGGGGATAGGAAGATCAAGAAAGCAATACAAAGTCTTCACACTGGGAGCCAATGTAAATAGCTACCAATGAGTTTCCAAATCAAACCTGTGACCAACGTTACCTGCCCTTGTTCACCAAGGTATCCTGCCCCAGAAAGTTCACTGGAGTATCTTCAGCAGAGAAAACTAGACAGCCAGGATGCTACAGCCATACTGTAATGGGCTGAACTGTGCCCCCCAAATCCGTATGCTGAAGTCCCAACCCTAGTACCTCCGAATGTAATTTTATTTGGAGGTAAGGCCTTTGAAGTGGCAATTAAGTTAAACAAGGCTGTTAGGGTGGGCTTTAATGCCCTAGGGTGGTATCCTTATTGGAAGAAGAAAAGATGCCAGGGTCAAGGGCATGCATGCACAGAGGGGTAACCATGGGCAGAAGCAGTAACAGGCTGGTGTGTGCAAGCCAAGGCGAGAGGGTAGAAACAGTTCTTTCCCCCAAGGTCTTCCAAGGATACCAGTCCTACCAGCAGCACCTCGATCTTGAACTTCCAGGCTCCAGAATGGTGAGAAAACAAGCCTTTGTTGTTTAAGTGACTCAGTCTGTGGTATTTTGCTATGCTAGCCCCTGGGGGACATGAGGCTTCACATGTTTGAAAGACTGGCAGGTAGAAAAGGAGTTACAGTCATTTTTTTCCCCCTAGGGTTGCTGTATTCCCGCACAGAATAAGGAAGGACTAATATCAGGATTTATTCACCTTATAAACATACCTTCTAGTCCTGATAGTCTATGATCACTAAAATGAACATTCTTCTTGGGGATGCTGGGATAGCTCAGTGGTTGAGCACTTGTCTCACAGTTGGAGGTGAAGATGCTTGCATCTAATGCAGGCGGCCCCCAGTTCAGTTCCCACCCTTGGGGCCCCACATCCACCTGTGTGGAATGAAACCATGTCACAACTCATGACGTACAACTATGGAGACTGCTCTGGGCCTTCCCCCTTCTCTCTCTCTCTCTCTCTCTCTCTCTCTCTCTCTCTCTCTCTCTCTCTCTCTTACCTTCTCTCAAAAACAATAAAGTAAATCTTTTTTTAAAAAAAAAACATTCTTAAAAGGATGTTTACTTACACACAGGACTGAGATCTGCCTTTTAAGAGCTGAAAACATTTCCATAAATGGCTAGCATGTTATGTGATACTTCATCAAAACCATCACAGTATGACAGAAATCAAGGTCAGACCAAAACTGGAATTCAGACACTTCTGTGACATCCACTGGTCTCCCCACCTCCTGATTTATTTCTCCTTCCATTGATTGACATGCAGATTGAAGGATCTCCTGAGAAAAGAACTCAACTCTGTCCACTATTGGGGTTCATGCAGATATAGGCATGCATAAAAACTTGGCGAGGTATATGTGGGAGGAGCAAGGGAAGAACTGTTCAAAGGGGAGAGCCAGGAACCCCTGGGAAAGACATTATAGTCAGGGTCAGAGAGAGAAGGGAGGTGCTGGTGCAGGCACTGGCACCACAGGGTGGCTGTTGGCTAAACTGGACCCACACACAGCTCCTCATTGATTATGTGGACATCACGAGGAGAGCCAGATGTGTGTGAGATCAGCTAGGCTGTCCTCCTACACTGCACAACCTTAGGACCTGACACCATGATAGTGGACTACTTGAAAACAAGGAGTATAGCAGAGGAAATCCGTTATGCCCTAATGTCCCCTGGAGTACGGGGTCACACCCACAGCTGAGCAGAGGAGCAGAATGGCATCTGGAGAGGCAAGCTGCAGCCCAGGGGGGAGGGGCTTGGCAGCCAGGGTGGGGATCCCGGCAGAGCATTAAGGACCGCGGCTCAGGCTGAGCTACAGAGCTGTCACAGCACGAGGTGGATGAGGGGATGGCCAGCAGCAGGGGGAGCCACTGCTCAAGGTCATAGGGCTTAGGATGAGCCAAGAGTAGTGCTGGCCCGGGGGGACCAGTAAGAAGGGTCTGGAGTAAACGGACAGCAACATGATCGAACCTCGAGAGAACCTGGAAGAGCATATATACGGGCTGCACCCAGAGAGCACAGTTCTACTGAAAGATCTGGGGAACGGGCAAAGGTGCTCTGAGCTCCTTCTGCCACATGAGTGGACAGTGCAGAGCCCTGGAGAGTGAGTTTTCATGTCACGGTGTTTACAGCTGGTGAGCTCCGGGAACATTTACAACGCAAAAGCTCTATGTTAACGTGTTCTTTAAAGCACATTTCGAAGTGTAGGCTTATAAAAGCAGCCCTGTAGAACTCCATTAAATCTGGGCACGCCGCCAAAGGGAACATGACAGGAGGGTGGGCCGGGAAATATCTGAGGGCAACCAGAGCATTTCCACTAATCACCACTGATGGGCTCTCAAGAAGGCCCTGACCCCCACACGCAGATTCCCAGAAGAAAGTGTTGTCTTCAAAAGGGCGTCAGGAGCTCACCAAGCGGCTGTTATTTGCAGAATATACAGCACAGGGGCCCAGAAATTCAAATAACCTCTGGAAGTTCAACGTGGTTCAGAGAACTCAGGACAAGTTGGGAGGAAAGGCACAGGAAGAGGGGACAGATGATTGAGACCCTTTCCCCTGTCTACCAGCAACTAGCTGTGTGACCTTACTTTCCACCTCTGTCTGTTTCTTCCATGACATGGCAAAATTCACATCTAACTCACCAACCTCCCAGTAATGTCAGGATCGGATGAGTGAGTAGGTGTTTCTTGAAAATGTCCAAGTTTACAGAAATAAAAGGTATTATTTACCCAGTGTGATGACCTCTGAAGGAAGACGAAATCACATTTGTCCACAGAAATTTCTTAAGATTTATTTTGTTTTTGATAGACAGAGAGACAGAGACAGAAAGAGACAGAGAAAGAGACAGAGAGACAGAGAGAAAGAGACAGAGAAAGACAGAGAGAAGGGGGAGGGCCCAGAGCAGTCTCCATAGTTGTATGTCACCAGTTTTCGACATGGTTTCATCCCACACATGTGAGTGTGGGCTGCTCGGGGCAGGAAGTGGGCAGGGGGCCTCCTGCATGGGAGGCATAGCCCCTCAAGCCAGGGGCCAAACTGGTAAGTGAGAACGAACTGGAGGCCTCCTGCATGGGAAACAAACCTCAGTTCAGCATATGGGACCACACAGGTTGGAGCCAGGATTCAATCCTCGGTTCCTGGGGCTGCAAAGTGAGTGCTTAATCTGCTGAGCCATCCCGGCTTCCCCTGTCCATGAGAAATTTACTAAGTATTTTATTATGTTCCATGGATGGTTAGGCACTGGGGCAGATATAAAATGGAAATCCACTGTAACCCTCACAGAGATTCTGATGAAAAAACAATTAGAGTGCAATGTGAGAAGTATTGTACCAGAAAGGAGGACAAAGTATCAGAAATACAAAAAGATAACATAGGCTTAAGGTTTGGTATGGCAGCATTTAAACCAATGTGAACAACATAACAGTCCAATAATAAAAGACTACTTGAATAAATTATAGAACATTTATATGATAGAAAATGAAACAGCCACTAAATGGAAGTTTTTATGAAGACATTCTAATGATGTGTGGCTATGTTAATGACAATGTTAAGTAAAAATGCAGTATAAAAAAACAGGATCTGTGGAATAAGATAAATTCTGCTGAAGTAAAACTCATAAAACTCCGTCTTTTGGCTCTGATGGATCACTGTACCAGACTAGCCCTGCCATCGTTAATAGTTAGGAAGCTGGACAAAATATATAGTTATTTTCAGACATTAGATTATAGCCAGCACAGGAAATGAGGCAAGAAATGCAATAAGCCCAATATCAATATAAAAAATAAATTGTATTCTTTTACACAATGGACAATAAACATTGTTCTATACACACATTGTTCTGTACTGTGCATATAGAACAATGAACAATTGGCAATGCATGGAAATAGTGACAAAAGCCATTAAAAATACAACTCATAGGACCAGTGAAACATCCACGATTTAGGATAACTCTAACCAGCTGTGTATGAAATACCTATCTTGATTGAGGCAATGGTTGTCACAGTGTATTCATTTGTCAAAACACATCTACATGTGCACTAAAACCTACTTTCTGCAGAAGTGCATGTAGAAAAGGCACTAGTAATGTGCAGAAATGAGCTTTCTCAAGACAGAATGCTGAGGTTGTATTATAATTTATAGGATGAAGCTTCGCCATCACCAAATTCTTGACTGGAAATAGAAAGATGAGTTCCACTCCGGTCTGTATGTTAGCGCATCAGTCACGGAGGGACCTCTGATTCAGAACTTTCCCAAGGATTCTCTGGAATGGCTGAGCTCACCTCTGCAAGAACCCCCTCCAGCTTCCTCTGCACTCGGAAATGTGACGTCGGTGAGCTCCGATGCCCACCACTGAAAAATAAATAACCTTAGTGAGAAGACTGACTCCAGGAACAGTCTCTGGTGAGGTCTGGCTCTCATCGGTGATTCTATACGATCTGTTCCCAGAAGGTCACTTTTCACCTCAAGGCATTCGTGTATGCATTTGTAATACACCCAGAAAGGCAAAATCAGCCATGGCTCTTAGGGACCATTGCTTTGCTAAAATAAACCAAATGCCGCTATTTCTTGTATTGCAATTGTCTGTATATATTTTCTTTCAGTCTTTCCTTTAAACATACAATTTTAAAACTATAACTTCAAAAAGATTACTAATCTTTCTCCCTCTTCCGTTTTGTACAGTCACACCTTTTCTTAATAATATATGTGTTTCTTCCTTTAATAGTCTAGGAGGTTCCTCCTTGGCTGGATCCAACAGCTCTTTCATTGTATTAACTGTATTTCTAAGCCATCCAATATTGGGTCTACATAGCAATGCCTCAGTTCACCGTAATCCTTTGACTAGAACCCACATCTGCTTGATAGAATTTTTTCACTGCTCATCTCCTCTTTAATCTTGAGGATCTCAATATGCCTCCAAAATTGTCCCCCAAACCCACTGCCGTTTAGTGTCTGTAAGAACAGTGCTTCTCAAACTAATAATGTGCTCTTGTGTCCCCCTGTAATCTTGGTAACTGCAGACTCTGATTCAGTAAATTGGAAGGGAGGATTTTAGGTTCCGGGGCTCAGGGGATGCTCACGCTGCTACTTTGTGGACCACACTTTGAGTAGTGAAACTTAGCAAGAGCTTCTGGTATACCGAGCTTTGGTCTTTCTCCACCTATACAAGGGCTGTCAGAAAGTATCCAGCCATGTAATATGAAAAATAAATAATTTATGGCTGGATTTTTTCCGGACCGTCCTTGTACATACCCTTGGGTATGTGCAGTAGTCTCTTCCCTTCAGAAATATTTTATTACCTTGACCTTGACTAAGAGATTCTGAAGGCAAAACAGATCTAAATTATATTCTTAATAAATACTCATTGGTAATCTTACATGTTTAAAACTTCTTAGTACCTTCCTTGTCTTTCATTTTCATATTCTTAGTTTAGTACATTTCCATACAGCACCTTATTTTTCTGTATTATACCATCCAAATCCACACCCATTAATCTTTTTAGGTCTTTTTTAAAATTTAAACTTCTCCTTTCTGAGTTAATCATGATTCTAGATGAGAAAATTCAATTACTCTCCTCTCTTCCATATTATTTATAGATAGAAAGATGATAAAAGATAGATTATAGATATACATGGATGATAGATGATAGATAGATAGATAGATAGATAGATAATAGGCAGAGGTAGAGATAGAGGCAGAGATATAGACATAGATAAACAGACATATACACATTGACCTTCTTAAGAAAAATAAAATTCCAAAGACTGTTGAACAGTGAGAAGGCAAACACATTAAATATAGTCTAGCTCCACTGGGCTCAAAGCCCGTTGGCATAAAATACTAGGAAAAAAAGTAATGATTGTATGTTATATCTAAATGCTTCAGATATTTTAATCATTCCATGAATTGGTCTCTATTCCACAAAGAAAATGTCCCAGAGAGCCCACTGTTTTTGTTTTGTTTGTTGTGGTTTTGTTTGTTTGCTTGGTTTTGCTCTCCACTTCTGTTCTGTTTTGCCAGTTTTATGTTATCCCATTCTTTCTCCTGAAACTCTGCTCTGGGTTTATATGCCTCATTCTGTACCATGTTTGCTATTTTGGAAATTTACTTCAGGCCATCAGTTGGTGACCCAATGCTTCCCTTGACATTAATCAGACTTTGTCTCCATGAAACTGTTGGAGTAAATGTCCATATACATTGTTAAAATTTGGCTTGTTTATATCTTATCTTTCCACTGCCATTCACATAGGTCTGCAATTATCAAAACTGTATGAACTTCAGAGCTCAACAACTCTAGATACTTATGGTAAGCTTGAAACTCACAATCCACCTCTTTCCTAGTCACTATCATTTTTATCTGTGTAAGCAACAAATCAGGGGATGCCAGGATAATTCAATAGGCTGAATGCTTGCCTTGCAACCGTGAGGTCTGGGGGTCGAATCCTGACCCCAGTCCTTGCAAATACATATGCTGAACTGTGATGCAACTATAATTTCTGGGGTGGTGGCAAAGGTTCTCACCTCCCAGGCAAGAGGCACCTCTTTGGTTCCCACCTCGCGTGGCCCCATATCCACCTGAGTGGAATGATGTACAGCTGTGGAGACTGTTCTGGACCCTGTGCTTTTCTCTCTGTCTCTCACATTTTTTCAAATACATACATACATACATACATACATACATACATAATCTTAAAAAAAAAAAAAGAAATTTCAAGTTCAAGCTCACTAGAAAAAGTTAGAAATACTTTAATGCTTACTATCTTAGAATATCTCACCATTATCTTTAGAATTCAAAAAAGTTATCAATTTTCCTAAATTTTATTCAGAATGTCTGACCTAGCCAATTACCATGACTGTCATACACATCTCGACCCTGGTCACACCCCCTCATTCTTCTGGAAATGAGAGGGAACAACAATCTATGGATTTGACTAGGAAGAGGCTGGAAAACCCCACCAGGATAAAGGGGCCACTGCCATGCTTTTCCTGAGGTTCAAATCCAATGTCACAAGTAGAAAGGATACACAGCAAACTGTAGGTAGGTCAAGTGTTAATATGCAAGGGTCAGAGTATAAAAAGCAGACTGGTGAGCATAGAGTTGCATTCTTGGCAGTGTCAGGTCTAAAGGTCAAGAGGAAATTTTCAGGTGGTGGGATGGGCAAGTGCAGAAGAAATGAGAAACCTCATGGGAGGGGAGACTGGCAGAAACCAGTTAAGAGAAGTCGGACTCCCCTCCAACTCCAAAGCTTGAGGTTGCCGCAGGGTCACTGGGGTTAGCTGGAGAGTGGGAGGCCCTGTCTGAGAAAGCTGGTGCAGGGAGCTGCCAGGATGGGCCAGGTGGGAGCCCAGAGCTCGCTGCTGTCACCCACACATCCTCCCTATGGGGCCTCCAGCGCGAGACAGTTATAGACTGACTATTCCACCTCAACCTTCCCTGATGGCATGGAGGGAGGTTCTGACTACTGAAAGGCAGGTGGTCGTCCCCTCGGGACCATTCCCAGGAGCGGTGCTCCAGCAGGAGGGGCCCATAATGCTCAGTATTTTAAATAATATGCCCCAGGGCTTCCTTCTCAGCTTTCCTGACTGCAATTCTGTTCTGTAGTTAATGTCTGCCCAAAGGAACTTAAGCCATGAGTTCTTCTAACTTAAAATGTGATCCTTAAGAGTGAACCCAGGTATCTCAGAAAACCATTGTTTTGTGTCTGCCATTCTATGTAATAAGTACCGTATATTTCCGTGTACTGATTTCTTAATGTTGGGTTAGAAAAGCAGGGGTCGTCTTTTCAGGATGGTGTCTCACACACAGAAAACTACGGTTAGATTTGCCCTTGTATTGATGCCCCTCCCACTTCTCTCTCCAGATTCTAAGGTTAGAGGTCCTTCCTGACTTTGCTGTCTTCCCAGTTTTAACTCCGGCCCAAAGGCACTCACGTGCCCTTTTCATAGATTATGCAGAACTCTGTTCCTGCCCCATGCCCTACAGAGCCCCTGTGCTGCACACTAGACACACTGGGGCATGTCAGCCTGATTGGAATGCTCTACAAACCTGTGGGAGCTGCCTGCCATGCACAGATCCGCACAGGTCATGGGCTTAAGCAGATGGTTCACCCTGGGGCCCGTGGACACAGTCTCCCCTCCACCTGACTTCTGACAACGCTTCTCCATGCCACGACTCCGCCCCACTTACGAGAACCCCCTCACCACTGAGTGCACGCCGACCCACACACCTGCCCATCTCCCCACCAGGACGTACGTGACCACCATGGCTGTGAGTCAAGACTGTTTTGTGTGTGCCACCTCAGCCCCTAGCCAAGAGTGAGTTTTATGTTCCAAAATGACCATCAACCATCCCAAACTCATTTCTGGCTCTCTCGTCCATGAAATCTCAGTAACTGAAAGAATATCACCCCACTATCCCCACTTATTTATTTCTGAGGGTTCTTATGTAATCATCTCAGTATGTCTCACAGTCTCTATTCTTCCTGAAAACCTTCCTTTTATCGGACTACCGTACTTGAAAATCAGCTAGCACAACTATACATTTACTCTGTGCCTTTCTGGGTAAACTGCCCTTCTTAGCCTTCCTTGTTTTTATTCTCCCCATCGTTTCTCTTTCCTTATACTCTCACCTTTGAGCTGTGTTTTGCTTCACATCACTGCCCAGATGAACGTGAGAAGACAGTCCCAGGCTGGTGTGTCCCCTTGTCACCCCCTCACTCACTGGCCCCTTGTCACACTGCTGCATTCCTGGGTGGTGCAAGCACTCTTGTCCTATGTCAGTTTTCTCCCCCTTAATCACATCCTGCATTAGGTCCCCTGGTGCCCCTCAAAAGTGGGAGTTTGTATTGTCATGTAAATGGCCACATTCCTAAGAGACAGAGATAGTGTGCCATGATGCCATATTATCTACAAAATGCTAATGCTCAGAAACCAAACCAAGTCAAACAGTTAGCTCTGCCTCAACTGAAACCTAGACTTAGTAAAAGGGTATACAAGCTGGATTTTGTGTCTCTTGCCTCTAGAAACAGGCACCAACTCTCTTTATAACTAATTCCCAAGCCCCCCAGCAGTTTTCCTATTCCAGTCCCTGACTGCGAACCTAGCAGGTGCTCAATAAATGCTTGTTAACCAGCAGTCAGCAGCCAGCAGCCAGCAGCCACAGACCGGGTGGGGAGGCCTTTGCCATAGTTACAGCACTTCCTGCAGTGGGGGTCTATTGATATTTTTCTTTTGCAGGCATGCAAAAAGAAAAGTTTTAGAAGAACTGGATTCCAAACAAGTTCATGAAGGAAAATAGCAGTGAAAATCTAAGCTTTAAGCAATACCCCAGGCAAAAGTCTTTAGCAATTCTTCTAAAGTTAGAAAGGAAATAATGTTTTCAATATTACTGAGATGTTATATCGACTTTAGCATGTCTTTAACATAATTTTGTTACAGACATATGAGTGTTCAAGAAAAACTGCCAAATGAGTAAGTGAGTGAAAAAGAGAAATGAAGGATAAAATGAGGATGTTAATAAGAAGAGAAGAGGCCTAGAGGGTAGGATGTGATTAGCTAGATTTCAAATCCTAATAATTTGGTTTAAAATCAAATACAACCTCATCTAGGGTTAAGACTTGTGACATAAAGGACACTGATTTAAATCAATAGTGATTTCAAGATTTACTCAAATGTTAGAAACTGCTAAAGTCCCACATGTCATTTATAATATCATCAGGCTCCTATGGTAACTTAATACATTATTGTAAACTACAGATGAAATGTTAGTAAGAGATCCTAAATTTCCACATTTTGTCATGTTTTATGTTTAATTATATCATCTTACTACTTCCATTAATTTTGGCATCATAATGGTATAATGTAAATTAAAGAAGAAATTACTAGCAGTACTTACATCTAAATGTTTCATTTTGTTTTGGCAATTGTCACTGAAGAGAGAGCATTTAGTTCTCTAATGTCTCTGTTGTACAGCCAGGAATGCTTCTCAGATCACAATAAAATCTCAGAACACTGGGTTACATTCCAACTAGAAAATTTTTGCAGTGGGAAAGAAAAAAAAAAAAATTAGGGAACTAAAATAAGCCTAATTCTCCTTCAAATGCATCAGGGAGATAAAGCCAGAAAGAAAAAAAAATCTCCCTTGCTAGACTGTTCGCTCTCCTAAGATGGACGGCATCTTTGAAAAAAATAATGCCCTTTATAATTACTCTTGAAAAAGTCGGTTCAACTTCAGCAGGCACAGATTGGCACCCTTTTTAATAATGTTTTTAAATGGAGTGTTTTTGGCTTTTTAATGTCATATAAGGTAAGGATTTAATAGCTTCTACTTCAGCCTTATCGAACATCACTCGATTATGTTCCGACTGGCAGTTTTTTCAGAAGCATTTCTGGATATATTCACTTTCTTTTACTTCATCAGACTTTGAGAGATTGGTCCTACAAGAGGACTATGTGAAATGGCAGTTTAAAAATTACCAACCTTGTTATTTGCAATTCTTTTTTATTTTTTTCCACACACAAAACAAACACATCAAAATATTTATAGAAGTGGTGTTTTTAGGGATACTAAAGAATCACAGCATGCTTCAAAGATTGTGGCATGGTTTCTATGTATCTATCCGCCAATATCTGCTGTCTCAGAGACCCTCTAACATCAGCTGGCCAGAATCAGGATTGCATGTGTCAGCTTCCCTTGCAGCTAGGTGTGGCACATGACTAAGTATTATACAAGAAAATAAGAAGGAATGCAATGGGGTAACTCCTGAGTTATGTACTTCTCCCCGCTCCTCTTTCCTGAGGCTGTGAAAGTAAGTGCTCCTCCTTGGACTCTGAGAAGAAGGGCCACACAGTGGAAAAGTCAGTAGAAAGCTAGGAGAGGACCGGATCCCAGGAGGTTAGGCAGCCTTCACACAAGCCCGTGAGCTGCCGATATCCAGACTTTCGTGTAAGAGGAAAATGAAGTTCTATCTTTTAACCACCATTTTGGGAAGTCTGTTCCATGTAGCCAAAACTCTAATGCGTAAGGATGTCACAGATGAGGAAACTAAGCTGAGACTAAAACTCAGACCAACCAATTTCACAAATTCCAGGGTTCTTTCACTTTTGCCAGACAATCTTACCAAATGTTGGCTCCATATTTAAAAATATATATATATTAATACAAGGTAGAACCCAAAGAAAACCGGAATTGTCTTCTGGAGGGTGGGCCCTTTGTAGTACAGGCTTCCACAGCTAGGTAAGTGTCCTAGGAACCCATGTGCATCTGTGTACCAGCGGGTGTTGTGAGAGGCTGCATTAGATTTTAGTGAATTTTATTTGTACACTCTTCCAATGCGTTTGCCCATTTCATGATGTGTGATTTACATGAACAATGAGCAGCATGACAATGCACCTGCCCACAACGCACTGAGTGTTCAGCAGTTTTTGACCAAAAAAAACAATGACCTCCCATGCCCTACCCTCCCTATTCACCTGATCTTGCCCTGAGTGACATTTTTGTTTCCCCAGATAAAAAGTCCACAAAGGAAAACATTTTGCCAAAGTGGAAAAGGTGAAACAAAAAACAGCAGAAGCACTTAAAGACATCAAAATCAATGAGTTGGCTCGGTAGGTATATTATACTAAATGAATACTTTGAAGATGACGAAAGTTTAAAGATGTAAGAGCAAATAAATAATTTTTTATAAAGAAATTCTGTTTTGGGGGGATCCCCCCTCATAATATCATAATATTTAACTACAGTCCAGTTGGACCTCATTTTTTCTTGTTTACATTCTTGCTAATAAAGGAGAAAATGACCCCACAAATGCAAAACACTTGCCTAAAAAAATCTTTCCCTTCCTCTAAATTTTCTTTATCTATGGGCCATATCCCTTGTGTGGGGAGTTGGGGGGCAGGGGAATGCAGGTGAAAGGCAATAAAACAGAGAGACTCACCTAGCGTTGAATACCAGGCTCCACAATCTAGCTGTCTAACTTCTCTAAGCCTGTGATCCAGTCAGGAACACAGCGCCATACTCCCCTCATATTAGTGCTGCAGAAATGAACTGGAATAACACATTTAAGGTACTTTGCATTGTAGTTGGCACATTGGAAGTGCTCAACAACTATAGCTCTTTGCTTTCATTCAAATCTTTATGTATTTATTTCTTCATTCAAGAATTATTTATAAAGTATCCACATCACCATGTGCTGGACACTATGCCAGGTACTACAATGGAGTGAAATGCTTCTTGGTGTCAGTATCAATTCTAGCCAGCATTGTTCCCAGGGCCTTCAGGCTAACAGCTCCTGCAACAGACCTGCTAATCGTTAGAGAAATTCTGCTTGCAGCTTGAGTTTTAAAAGAATGTCCCTTTATCTGAAGGTGCCTATACCCAGGAGGTGGGGGAAACGTGTACAAAAATAATGATCATTTATCAAAAGGTTTGCAGGAGCCTCAAGACTAGACCCAGATCAGGAACGGTCAATGAACAGGGGACAAAAAGATTTAGTGATTTTGATTCCGGGTCTTCTTGGAACCCTTCCTGGTACACTGACATCTTTGGTCATCCATCACCTCGTGCTCCTCCCATTTTCACTTCCCTGGACATAAAAGAAGCCCAAACTCTGTGCTTGCTTAAATTCACTTCATAGCACATGTGCTTATTAAGCTCCACTTCAGAAATTTCTCTCTCAAAAATCCATTTGAATACTTGGGAAAAATGGAAAAAAGTGATATTCATAATGTTTTTAATTTTTCATATAGACTTTAAAATAAATTCGTTTTTCCAATTATTCTGAATTTTAAAATGGTTCTTACAAATCATAACTCTGCTGAAATGTGAAGTAATATATTTGATGCAAACTTTGGAAAATTAACATTTAATATGAAACTAAACTGATGATTTTAAAGCTATTCCTCCTTAAAGAAAAACAAAAACATTGAATGAGTCAATCATTTTTATTCTCTTCTAAGGAGGACTGAACAATGGGGAACTGGGTTTATTTGTAACAAGAAGATTTAATTAGACACCAGGACGAGCTTTCTAAATAAAGATGCATTTCTAAAGAAGGCTGTGAAGGGCACACTTTCTTAATTACACGTGTCATTTTATTGTATGCTACAGACACCAAGGAAAGGTTCTGGGCATCATCTCTAGATGCGATGATTCCATTTAAGGGACCAGAGTATGAAAGACGAGGTGATGGGTATGGGCCTGCTTTACTGTTTTACAGTCCGACAATTTCCACAGCCAAACACCAAACAGTCTGCTGAGAAACCATTACGTGTCACACCCTTTGCAACCAGCGTGCCTAAATGGAATGATGGTATAATAAAAGCAGTACATACATAAACATAAGAGCCCAAAATTAAAAATCATAAAGAGGCTTTAATAAAAAACAGTAAGTGAAAAAAACAAATAGGTAGCACTTGTTTGAGACAGTTATAAAGTTCCCATTTTCTCTCAAGAATGCATGAAAAATGCTTTTACTGCTTAGAGAAAAAGAGTAATAACGTTCTGGTGCACATGAGAATCAATCGCTAAACCGCTAATATGGGGCATTCACATACGAGGGTTGTCCGAAAAAAATCCACCCATAAATGCCTCTATTTTTCATGTTGCATAGCTGGATACTTTCCCGACAGCCCTCGGATAGAGTTTTACCAGGAGGAACCTCTGGTGGTTCAATGCTTGTCTTTGGAGGGTTAATAATCATCTTCTCCTCACTATATACAGATTAAATCTAAATTAGATGTTATCTGTTCTCTCTGTGGAGAACCCTGGATGAGAGGACAATTTGACTGTGATATCTGTCACTTTCATGAGCCATGCACATGTGTCACCTGGGAAGATTTAGCTTCAAGGAAGAGAAACTTTCCAGGTGGAGGTATGAGAAGCTTCAGAACTGAGCCCAGGCAGACTCTAACATTCGTACAGACTAGGTAAGGAAGAGCCAAGGGCTGGAGCATGAGAACTGGCCGGCTTCCCAGGAAGAAATTTATCCTCAAAGAGAGAAGCAGAAATCAGGATTTGCCTTGGGCACTGGAGGAGAGGGGCGATTGTGAAAAAGCCACATTCCCTGTCCCTTAGTTCTGCCTTACAGATATACCTCCATTAAAGTAACAGTGCCCTAGGGAGAGAAGGGAGGGGCCAGTAAGAGTAAATGTGGAAAATTTCACAGAAAAGCTAGAAGGCATTGGAGGCATAAGGCAGTACTACTTGGAAACAAGGGGTCAGTGTGCAGCACAATGCTAGGGGCACAGATTCTTTGCCATTTAATAGAGTGGCTTTAGTGGCCAGGAACAATTCAGTGGCGAAGAGGAAGGTACATTTAAGAAGGCAATGCCAGCCCCAGCTCCCACAGCTGCGTGTCCTTGACGGCAGCAGAGCAGCATTGAGTGGGGGCCGCTACCCTCAGGAGCAACAGAGGCCACAACAGGCGTGGAAGGTGGGCCCAGTCCTTGTGTGAGCAGCAGGAAGTAGTACCCTTCGCCAGGGCACCAGTTCCGGGACCTAACAGTCTACCTCTCAAGTTCATGATCTCTCTCCAGGCAATTTCGTAATTTAGAAGAGCTGATCTTTACCAAAACAAATGTTTTGGATCCCGGATCACCACAAATCTTAAAACTCAAATCTTTGTTTCTAGTTAAGAAAAGTGGTGGGAACAGCAGACCGTGGCCATTTAGCAATTTAATATATTTGGTCTACATTTTTTACAAACAACCCTGAACATTTAATTTAGTGTAGTAATTCATAAACTCTCGAGACGCAAATCTGAGTCTTGGGTGCTATGCAGTAGTGAGCAGGCTAGCTAGCCATCCAGTGTGACTTCGCTAAAATCCCTAACTCTTTTTAGGAAGCTGCCACACTAGAAAGAACCTTCCTTTGTAGAATGACAGGCCTTGCACTTTAGAGATAGTGATAGTTAATAATATATTAAATTACCCATGTGATTGTCTACACCTTGTTGATAATTACCCAAAGCTATAGAAATAAATGTTAATGATAAATCCACTCACCTGATATCCTACTCAGATGAGACAACTCATCTTGGAATTATATCTGGCAAAAATTATAGTAAGTCTCTCTTTCAAACAAGTCCATTGGCTAAAACAACACAATTCTAAATGTAACCAGAAATCTAATCTACTCATATCAGAAAGGAACTGTCTTTGTAGATTAATTAATCATACAAACAACCACTCATTGGTTTTATTCTAAAGCCTATTTATCTTCTTGTGTTTTAGTGTGGAAACACAGAAGTAAGAGATTCTGAATAGGTGCTAGGCTAGGTACAGACCTATTTATTTTAGTGGAAATCAAATTTAGTGAATAGATATAAAGAGTCATTATTTTCTATCCATGAAAGATATTTTATTTTCATTTTAAGGAATTTAATTCCATGAAGAATTTTTTTTTTTTAAAGATTTATTTTATTGATTTTTGACAGAGAGAAACAGAGACAGAGAGAGACAGAGAGAAGGGGGAGGGCCCAGAGCAGTCTCCATAGTTGACATTAGTTTTCCATATACCGGTAGTTTCACTCTACAGGTGGGCACAGGGCTGCGCAGGGCAGGAACTGGGCCAGGAGCCTCCCGCATAGGTCCCAGCAAGAACTGAGCTGGGAGCACACCCCAGTTCAGCATGTGGGTCCGCATGTGCCGGGGCCGGGGCCAGGATTTGATCCTCAGTTCCCGGGGCTTCAAAGCGAGCGCTTTACCCGCTGAGCCATCCCAGCTTTACCAAGAATTTTTTAATCCATTTTTTATTGCTGACCAGCAATTCTATTCAAATCATTTATGAGGTTTTTAAGCAAAGGAAATATATGTTCATTCTCACAAATCTTTTATTATATTGAGTAAATAAAATGAAAAGGTGTATCATTTGAAGCTCTTCATCGGAAGCCAGAGACTCTTTAGAAGTTGCCAGATTGGCATATTTTTCACCTTGTTCTGTGCCTTCAAGCATTTAAACAGAGGAAACAGATAAAGGACTAAACTAAAGTGAATACTTCATCCCCAGTAGCTCATCTTGATCTGTAAGCTTTTCTAACTGCCTATCTCCTTAACACTCATGTTCTCCCCACTTATAAACTTTCTTTCCTTGATAGCAATCCTAATTCTGTGACAGTTATTGTAAAGCCAATATAAAATCAAGTAATGTATCCAAACAGAAAGAAGTTATACTAGTAAAATAAGAAAGGCAACTACATACAAGTCATAGAAAGTAAGGGCCTGCCTATTCCAATGCCTCTCTGTGTTGCTGATGGTACAGGAGCGTTAACACCAATTCATCAGGAGATTTATTGCATCTGCTCCATATGGCCCCTGACTATCTACTTCTCTTTCTTCCCTCCTTTACACTCAAAGAATACATGCACAAAGTTTGGAAACAGACAAGACAGAAAATCATAGTAGGTTATTCTTTAGGATCAAGACTGGCAGGCTTTTAAGGGGATTTTGGCAGTTTTGACACATTCCCTGCTGCAGAATGTCTTTACAATCTCAGATCAAGTGCACTCAGCCAGAACAAGGCAGAGGCTAAATAATGAACGAGCAGATTTAGATATGACAACAAGCCAGACCACAGTACTTGGAGAAAACTAGGAAGTTAACGTTCTTTCCTTGACGAATTACAAAAAGGTGCACTGTGAATAATATTAGATATGGGAACAGCTAAGACCATGACACCCCCATTCCCAAGTCTTAGGAAAAAAGGCTGGAATCTCAACCTGCGGATAGCTTAGCTGCAGCCTTTTCTATTATCTTCTCCATCTGACATTTAACACGTTAAGCGCCCAGGCTATTTTGTCATGCTTACCACTTGGCCTGTTATATCAGATTTCACCAAAATGCTGGCGACCAGAGATCTGCTTAGGTTGGGATAAGGCTGAATGTTTATACATAGAATATATTTACTGTGTGAATATTTATTATTTACTGCAATTTGTACAATGTATTATTTTAGAAATGCTTTATATTCAGTCAATTGTCTGCGATTCTTGTTCCAGTGCAGAAAAATATTTTTCCTTACCCACGAACGTGAAAATTTCCCCTAATTGGGGAGAAATTATAGCAAAGGAAAACAAAGAAGGAATAACCATTTAAAAATGGAAAGACAAGCGGGACATCTTACTTATTTTAAATTTTATATCGTCAGTTAACATACAATACTGCGGCCTGCACGAAAACTATACTGTCGGTCACCGGTGACTGACGCGGTCCGAATGGAAAGTTCAGTGTCAGTCACCGGTGACTGACATGGTATTTAACGTGTTAAACATAACCCTTTTCAGTAGCTTCTCATGGAGCTTCCGATGTTTTCTTCTACTGAATCCTTGTTACATTTAACATCTGTAGCATTTATCCGGCAAGTAGCATTTGCCACTTTATTTTCTCACTCATGTGTTGAGTGCTATAACAGACGCCTGCCCATGATGGTATGGGACCACACAGGACGGGTACCTAACCAGGCTTTAGCTTAGAGGTGAAAACATTTGAGTTCTAAAGGACCAGATCATAATAAGCAACTGAGGTCAAAGGCTCAATCACATACATACATTACAATTTTTCCAAATCTGAAGCTCAGTTCTTTGCAAACAGCAGGAATTGGAATGTTTGTTATTTATGATCATAATAATATGAGTAATATGGATCAAGACCGTAACAGTGGCATAGGTCCAAGAAACAAGGATGAATAGGGCAGAATCCCAACTCACAGGGAGTTTTTGGAATATTTCCTTTTTCTCCTTGTGTCCATCATGCCAATCACAATGTCTGGGACCTCCTGGGCACTCGATAAATGTTTGCTGGATGGATGAGCTTCTTCAGACTCCCCACACCAATAAAGCACCAAGTCCCATGAACTCTTTATTTCACAATATTTCTTGCATCTATCCCTCCTCAGTGTTCTACTTCTACACCAGTCTTGTGTTACTTCCCATCTCTACCACTAAAAGAAAATGTATCCTGGCCCCCAATTCCAGGCTGTCACTCCTAGACACTGTGTGCCACCAGATTTTTGAAGCCTGGAGTTGCTAACTGAAGTGCCTATTGAAATATCTTCCCCTTTATGGAGTAAAACCCAACATTTTCATCTTACCATCCAAATTCTCAAGACCTCTGTGGGCTTGTCCTAATCCGTCCTAATCTACTATAGTGTTTTCATACCCAACCTTCCCTTAAACAAGCTCTGTCCTTCAGTCATACTTGCTAACTCACTGGTCTTTCAACCACGCTTTTTGCTACCCAGATTCCTCAAAAGCCTTGGCTCAGGCCAGTCCAACATCCAGCAGCTTTTTCCGAGGCTCCTAAGGCCCAATACAAACCTTGGTCATCTTTGACCACCTCCTCTAGACAAGGAGTGGCTTAAGGTTGTTGTAATCAACCCAGGAAGCTACAATTCACTAAATGATTGCTCAATAAGGCTTTGTTAAAGAATGTACAGTCCAGTGGGGAAAATGCACACACACACACACACACACACACACACACACACCCCGAATCCAGTGTAGCATGTGCATCAGGAATGACATGGAAAGAGGCTGGAAGCAGCTAATGGGCGTTAGGAGAAGAGAGGACCCAGGACACCATACTCTGGAAGGTGACAAGTAAGAGTCACCCATGTGAAGACAACAACGACAGAAAGCATCTTGGCCCAAGGTCTATGGGCTAGAGAGAGTAGCATGGAAGAAGCACAGAGCTGGAGCAGAGTCCAGCCAGAGATCAGCAGTAAGCAAGGGGAAGGGCACTATGATGCACATGACTTTTTGATAAAGGCATTAAAATATGACATAAAGTGTCCAAATCTGCAGTGTATAGCTTGATAGTTTGTATAACCATCTCCTAAAAAGTGAGATAGAACACTACCGACACCCCCGCTCCGAGAAGCCTTCCTAATGCACATTTTACCCTCAAAGGTAATCATTAATTCTGTTCTAGACCCATAATTTAGCTTTGCTGGTTTTTCCACATAAACAGAAGGCTGTAGTCTGTCTTCTTTCACTCATTACTATACGTGAGTCATCCACATTAATGCATATATAAGATATGTACATATCTAATTAAACTCTTCTCATTGCTTAATGTATTATATTATATGAATACATTAAAATTTATTATCCATTCAATTATATTGGATATTAGAATATGGGATACTCAACTATAGTAAACTGATAAAAATCAGTAAGTACTGCAAAAAGCTTTCTAAAGCAGCTTCATGAATTACAGTCCTATCAGAAGTTATGAAAGTTACAGGTATTTGTTTTCATCAAAACTTGTTACTATCAATCATTTTAATTTCAACTATTTAGGTGAATGTATAATGGTATATGATTTTGTTATAACTGTTCAGTTCCTTGATGACTGATGTGCACCTTTTCTTGTTTAAATGTTTTGATCACTTTTTTGTTGGGTTGTCTGGATTATTTCTTATGGATTTGTTGGTGTTCTTTTTTTTTTAAGATTTATTTTATTGTTTAAGAGGTGAGAGAGGGAAAGGAGGAGAGAAGGGGCAAGGCCCGAGAGCAGTCTCCATAGTTGCACATCATTAGTTGTAACATAGTCCCATTCCACACAGATATGTGGGGCCGTACTGGGCTAGAACTGAATTGGGAACCTTTGCCACCATCTCAGTGGTCACCAGTTGCACCACAGTTCAGCACATGGGCCTGCACAGGCCAAGGCCAGGATTTGATCCCCAGACCTCGAGGTTGCAAGGCAAGCACTCAACCTGCTGAGCTATCCCAGCATCCCTATAGGTGCTCTTTACATATCCTAGCTAAAACCCTTTGTCAGAGTATATGTTGATATATATATATATATATTTTTCCCCCTCTTGTGCTTTGTGACTTGCCTTTTCATTCTCTCAATAGACTCTTTTATAGGCAAAGTTATTTAATTTTAATGTAGCTCAGTTTACTAGTTTTAATACATTGGATTAAAATTCCTTAAGAAATTGTTTTCTAATTCAAGTTGAAGATTTTTTATTATTACTTTCTAGAAACCTAATTTAGTTCTACAGCTCACATCTACCTGACCTTTGCATATGGTATAAAAGAGAAATCAATATCCATTTATTAATATAGCTTTATAACTGACTCGACACTCATTTTTTAGAAGACCATCTCTTTCCCACTGCACTTCTGTGCCTGCCACTTTTGTCATAAATCTAGTACCTATCAATAATAAAATATATACAAGTCTGCTTCTGTACTCTCTATTCTGTTAACTGATCTCTTCATTTATCTTGCAGCCATACCACACTGCTTTAATTTATGTAGCTTTATAATGAGTTTTGCTATCTGGAGGTGGTCCTCTAATTTTGTTGTTCACCAAGATTGTCTTGGCTATTCCTGTTTCTTTGCATTTCCATATAGATTTTAGAATCATTTTCAACACACACCAACTTTCTGGGATTTTAACTGGAATTGTACTTGCATTATTTTATTTATTTATTTAGTTAGTTTTTTTTAAGAGTTATTTTATTGTTTGAGAGAGAGACAGAGAGAAGGAAGAGGGTCCAAAACAGTTTCCATTAGCTGTACATCAGTTTTGACATAGTTTCATTCCACACAAGTGAATGTGGGGACGGACGGGCGAGGCAGGAACTGACCTGGGGGCTTCCACGTGGGAGGTGCACCCCAGTTCAGCATATGGCTTTGCACAGGCCGGGGCTGGGGCTCGATCCCCAGCCCTTGTGGCTGCAAGGCAAGTGCTTAACCCGTTCAGCTATCCTGTCATCCCTGTATTTACTTTACAGATCAATCTGGGTGAGAATTAAAGAGGCCTTACAAGTTTCTTAAGAATTTGATATTTTTATGCTAGACTTCTTCCCAAATTTGATATTTTTTGTTAATGTAAATGGTAATGGTTACATTTTATTTTGGAATTTTTTCCTAGTTTAATTTTGGATATTGATTTTGTATACAGTGGCTGTGATAAATCCAGAGACATTATCAATTCATTAGTTATATCTGTAGTTTACTTTGGATTTTCAATTGTAATTATGTCATCTGTTAATAATAATTTTATTACTTCCTTTTAGTGCTTACGTTTTTATTTTTATTTCTTGCCTTACTGCATTTGTTATGAACTGTAAAATGCTGAATAGAAGTGATGATAGTGAACAGCTCACTCATAATCAGTACAATTAATTTTTCCATATTTCATCATGAACTATGATTCTTTTTAAAGAAATCCTTTATCAGAATAATGAAGTTTTTTTTTATTTCCAGTTTGTTGAGAATTTTATCATGCACAGATAATAGAATTTTATCAAATGCCTTTAGTTCATCTATTCAAATAATTATATGGATTTACTTTCATGCTGTTAATGTGATAAATTACATTAATTGATTTCCACATTTTATATCAACTTTGTATTACTGGAATAAATCCAGCTTTGTTCTATGTTATCATTATATATGACAGGATTCATTACTTATCTTTTTAACTGTATTTTATCTTTGTCTAAACAAGTCCTTTGAAGGCAATGTTTTATACTATTTTGTACTTTTCTGTGCTATCCATAATACTATAATCATATTATTAATATATTTATGAAACTGTAAACATCTTCAGGAAGGGACTCTGCTCTAGTCTTTGCGTATTCTCTACTGTTTGGCACACAATCATAGATCACATGAATGTTTGCTGAATGAAAGTCCTCCCGATCTCCTAACAAAGTGTCTTTCACATAAAAGACACTCTCAATAAGTATGTGTTGATAAATTTGCCAGTTAGTGCTTTTTTTTTTAAATTCCAATGAGGCCCATCTTCTCAACTTAACTCCTCATGTTATTGCTGAATCAGACCTAACAACTTATTGGCAGGAGAATAATAGCTCAATTCAGAAAAGCAGGATGTTCAGGATCCCAAGATAGCTCAACAGGTTGAGCACTTGCCTTGTAACCATGAGGTCTGGGGACTGAAACCCAGCCCAGCCCATGCAAACCTACATGCTGAGCTGCAGCGCAACTGGTAACCACCAGGATGGTAGTAAACATTCTCGCCTCCCATTCGGGAGGCTCCTGGTTCAGTTCTACCCCACGCGTCCCCACATCCACGTGTGTGGAATGATGTGCAACTATGAAGACTGCTCTGGGACTTCCCCCCTTCTCTTTGTCTGTCACTATCTCTCACACCTTCCCTCAAACAGTAAAATAAAATAAATCTTAGAAAAAGAAAAAGAAAAACAGTATGTTCACAAGGCTATCTACTCTAGGCAATAAAGAACCATATTTATTACCCAGTGGCCATGACAGCCAGTCCCACAATATCTGCTTGGGTATTTCAAGTTCAACTTCATGTTTGAGGCAGCAGTGAGATTCACTAACATACAGGAGTCGACCTGGGAAAGTCTGCCATGTTCTTCATTCTTTTCCACAAGCCCTGCTTAAGAGCCTGATTGTGAGTTTAGAAATTGGGTTCATTTTTCTGTTTCTGGGAAATTTGAATGTATTCTTTTGGTAAAAAAAAGTCTATCTCTTTCTTTAATTGTTTTCTATTTTTCCATTACAGTTGACATACAATATTATACTAGTTTCAGTGGGACAACATAGTGATTAGACATTTGTATAACTTATGAAGTGATCACCCCAATACAAAGGTCTTAACAAACACAGTTTTGGAATTTCAACTGTATCTCAACATTTATGTTGTACTCTAAACACTCACAGCACGGTCTGCATAGGTACAAATCTTAAGCAATTCAGCACCTTTAAATGTCCCCAATACACATACACACTTGAAGCAAAATTTCTAGACTCTGTCAGCTGTCAGTCAGTTCAGTATGAAAAGATAGCACATTAAAGCTCCTGCCATGAGACTGATGTTCAAAAGTTTCATCAGATTTCCTGAGCTTCAGAGCTGACAGAGAAGAACTGAAAATTCTTAACAGAGGTTTAAACCTGAGATAGATACAAATGTCTATAAAGAGAAGGAAAAACTTTTAGAGAAACTAACCAGAAATTTGTATGGGGCTATTAAATGGAAGAAGGGAAGAAAAAGAAATCTTAAATTTAATAATCTTGAGTTTCTCAAAATAATTATATTAAACTTGGTATCACAGACTGTAAGGATATTAAAATAAGTCAGCAAGCCACACCCCACAGAGATCAAAGAAGTGAAAGTTTCTTCAAAACAAGCTGAAATGTCAACCCACAGTGAGAGAAGCCCATTAGTGGAATAAATATGTTACCTAAAGTCGTGACAAATAGGATAATGGACACAGCACTGACATCCATTAGAACACACTCAAGAGACATCTCAACTTTCCTTTCTTAATGGATAAGTTAGAGAGGCAAAGAATCTGCCTCATCTCGGGCTTTGTCTGTTTTATTTATCTCAAATCACACAGGAAATAATCCTGGTCAATGTTAATGTTCTCTAAATGTTTACCAGACAAAAATTATCCAGTCTGGCCAATAATACATAAACACAGAAAAGGATATTTTCTGCTTGTTTATTTTATTGATTAAATTTTAATGGAACATTTTGAAGACTCATTCCCTTAGGTTGAACTTTGTCTTCTGGTGCTTTACTGATCTGCTCTGTGGGGTATATTACTTTCATGAATCTACTCTGTGGGACATAAATGGCATTACATAACAGGAGCCTACACCATGTTGACTAAGTTTGCTCCACTCCATTTATTCTTTGCTGATCATGTGAATAATTTATTCCAGGAAACAAGTGAGCATTTGGCATTTATTTACTATTTACTGGTAACATAAACTCTATGTAAGCAGATACAAATTCACACACAGAGGAGACAATTTGATTTTTAAGTGAGGCAATTACGAAACCAAGTGAGATACTAAGGCTCAGCGCAAGTGTGAACATTAAGGATTCTTCTACTCTTTACGAATTTTCTCTTCTGCTTTCTTTTTTCATTTTAAATAGGCTTGCTGAGCCGCTGTGCAGATAAATGAAAGATCGCCTGACTTAATTCCACCAGCTCAGAACTGGGCAGGAAAGCAGGAGCAAGGAGCTGGTTTCTGCCCGCAGAGCCTGCAGGAGAGTGAGAACAAGAAGATTCAGCCCCTGAATCACCAGGCAGGTAGCAAACCAGGGCCCACTGGCCCAGGAAAAAGCCAGGTCCTCAGGGGGTGGACTAGGGGCCAGGCAGAGGCAGCCTAACAGGCCCAGGGTAGTGAGCTGGCTTTGCTGGCAAAAGGACCCATACACCCTGGGTCCAGAACTATAATGCAGACAGGCTAATCTCAATGGGAAAACTAGGAGCTCTTTGGGTGGAGTATGAGGGCTCAGCCAGGCATCACAGTAACGCCTGAGAAGCAATTATACCTCTAGGTTCTGGGTAGTGAGCATTTAACATGGGCCATGCACTGTGCTAAGTGCTTTACGTGCGTGGTCCTCTGAATGAGCTAGTTATGGATGTTCTCTTTCTTTCTTCTGGGTCTTGGTTGATTTCCCTTTCCTCATCCCCCGGAAGCAAACCTTGGTCATGAAACTGTCTTTGGCCAAAAAACAGGAGTCAAAGGATATATCACTTCTTAGTGGAAGCACTGAGAGACATTCATGATTCATCAGCTTCCCTTTAGATGCCTTGACAATCATAACAAGTATCAGGCCAGATCTTCCTTCAGACCAGGCAACAAAGGTGAGGAAAATTTTGTCACTACAGACTGGATGTTTATGTTCCCCAAAATTCATTCCCTGAATCCTGCCCTCCCCCCCACCCCCAGTATGCTGGCGTTTGGGGGTGGGGCTTTTGGGAGGTGATTAGGTTAAGAAGCTAGAGCCCGCACGAAGTGCACAGTACCTTTATAAAAGAGTCTCTCTCCAGAGATTTCCAGTCAAGATGGCAGAGTAGGTAAACTCTGTGCTTACCTCCTCTCGTGACCACATCGAAATTACAACTAAACTACAGAACCACGATCATTGAGAATCGCCTAAAGTCTTGGCTGAACGAAGTTTTACAACTAAGGACATAAAGAAGAAGCCACCTCAAGACTGGTAGGAGGGGCAGACATGCAGAAGGGGCTGGTGCCACAGCCATGTGTGGCAGTTAAATATCAGGAAAAATATCTTGGCTGAGGAGGTTCCCCCTAGAGGAATGAGGGGTCCCAGCCCAACACCAGGCTCCCAGCCCAGGGTTCCAAAGCCGGGAAGAGAAGTCCCCATAACTTCTGGCTGTGAAAACCAGTGTCGATTGTAGCTAGGTCAGACAGAGGGCTGATGCTCTCCCAGGGCTTCCTCTTAAAGGTTCCGTGCACAGACTTACTCGCTGATGAACTCACAGTACTGGGACGGCAGCTCCAAAGGCACCAGGGACATATGGGGAGAAACTGAGTTGTATGGCTTCAGGGCGAGGGCTGGAGAAGCAGTTTTCTCCTGGAAGGAGGAGCTGGTCAAAGCCATTGCTTCTTTGTTGAGCCTTCCCCGCTCCCAGCATAGTGATGTGGGCAGTTACCATATCTGAGTCACCACCAACCTGTCTATCACCACTCACTTCACCCTGGTGATTCCCCGAGATCTCATCCCATCCAACTTATGGACCCGTCCAAGTCACTTCCAGTGGCTTTGCCACACAAATGATCAGTCTTGGCTCATGCTGCAGACTTTCTAAAACCTTTCAAAGGTTCACAAAAACCAAACAAGAAGAATCTGGCTTTGGTGTGTCATGTACCCAGGCTAAGCAGCCCCAAGTCTGGCACTAGTAACAGCTGGACGGTCTTGGATCACAGCTTAGCATCTCAAGAAAGCACATTCAACTCCAGCACTGGTGGCAGCCATCTGTGGATTGCTTTGTGGCTCATACCATGTGGCCCCAAACAGGGCATACCCAACGGGTGGCTTTGGACTGAGCCCCACCAAGCTGCCTCCATGGACTACACACCCAAAGGGCACACGGGGTAGGTACCAGAGCCCTGCTAAAATGCATTCTGCTCCATAGGGTCAGCCCCTGCCCAAGAACTTCTCCACTGTAGTCATGGCCAGTCCTCACAACCAATCAGCCCGAGGGTCAATCCCTCCCACTGATGAACCCAGTGAGGCCCACACCAAGATATATAGCCTAATTAAAATGCCAAAGGATAAAGACAATAAGGGAATTTTAAAAGCAGCAAGAGAAAAGTCATTGGTTACCTACAGAGAAGTTCCCTCCCATAAGACTGTCAGTTGAATTTTCAACAGAAACTTTGCAGGCTAGAAGGGATTGGCATGAACTAGTCAAAGTGATGAAAAGCAAGAAACTACAGCCAAAATCACTCTACCCAGCAAAGCTATCAGATAAAGAAAGGACAGATGAAGAGTTTCCCATCAAGAAAAACCTAAGGGGTTCATCACCACCAAACCAGTATTACAGGAATATTACAAGGACTTCCTTAAGATGAAACTTAAATTAAAAATAGGAACAATACAAAGCCAATAACTACTTATCTACTGACAATTACTTTCAAAGTAAATGAATTAAATGCTGTCATCAAAAGATATGGTGGCTCAATAGATAAGAAAACAAAATCTTCACACATACGCTGCCTGCAAGGGACTCATTTTAGATTGAAAGACACACACAAACTGAAAATAAAGGGATGGAAAAAGATATTTCACACAAATGGAAACAAGAAAAAAGCTGGGGTAGCAATACTTATACCAGACAAAACAGCCTTAACAAAGGATATAACCAGACAAAGAAGGACTCACTAATCCCACTTCTGAGTATTTATCTGGAGAAACCGAAAATGTTACTTCAAGAGAACATGTGCATCCATATGTTCACTGCAGCGTTATTTACGATGGTCAAGATGTGGAGGCAGCGTGGGTGCCCATCAATGGATGAATGGATAAGGAAGAGGTGGTACATACATACAGGGGAATACTACTCGGCCATGGAAGAGAATGGGTTCTTGCCATCTGTGTTGGCATTGATGGCCCTGGAGGGTATTGTGCTGAGTGGAGTATGTCCAACAGAGAAAACAGATGCAATGTGATTTTTGCTTATATATGGAATTTGAAGAACAAAATAAACAAACAATACAGAACAAACTCATAGATACAAAGAACATTTTGATGGTTGCCTGATGGGAAGGGGGCTAAGGGGATGGGAGAAGAAGAGAAAGTGATTAAGAAGTACAAAGTGGGGAAGCTGGGATGGCTCAGCAGGTTAAGCGCTCGCTTTGCAGTCCTGGAGCCGGAGTATCGAATCCCGGCCCCGGAGGATCGAATCCCGGCCCCGGCCCCAGCCCAGGAGGACCCATATTCTGAAGTGGGGTGTGCCCCCAGTTCAGTTCTTGCCGGGGCTTACACGGGAGGCTCACAACCCAGTTCCTGCCCTGTGCAGCCCCAAGCCCACCTGTGGAGTGAAACTATATGGAAAACTAATGCTGTCAACTATGGAGACTGCTCTGGGCCCTCCCCCTTCTCTCTGCCTGTCTCTGGCTGTCTCTCTTTCTCTGTCAAAAAACAATAAAAATCAATCTTTAAAGAAGTACAAATTGGTTGTTACACAGTATTCATGGAGATGTAGGGTATAGCATAAGAAAGATAGCCAATGATACTGTATTAACTATGTATGGTGTCAGATGGGTACTAGATTTATTGGGTGATAGATGGGAGTATGGTTGGGGGCAGGGTGAGAAAGGTGAAGGGAGTAAGAAGTACAAATCGGTAGTTACAAAACAGTCATGGGCATGTAAAATATAGCTTAGAGAATATAGCCAATAATATGAAATAGTTATGTATGGTGCCAGGTGGGTACTAGATTAGTCAGGGGGATCACTTCTTAAATTATATAAATGTCTAACCACTATGCTATACACCTGAAATTAATATAAAATAATATTGAATGTAAACTGTAATTGAAAATTTTTTAATGGAGGGAAAAGGTGAAGGGGAATAAAAGGTTCAAATTTCCAGGTATATATCAAATAAGTCATGGGAATATAATGTCCGAAATTGGGAATATAGTCAATAACATTGTGACAGCATGGGACAGTATCTGATAGTTACTGGACTTATTATGGTGATTACTGCTTTTTGTTTTAAGATTTATTTTATTGTTTGAGAGAATGTGAGAGAAAGACCGAGAGAGAGAGAGAGAAGAGGGGAGGGCCTATAGCAGTCTCCATAGTTGTATATCATTTTTGTGACATGGTTTCATTCCACACAGGTGGATGTGGGGTCACATGGGGCAGGAACTGAACCAGGCGCCTCCCACATGGGAGGTGAGACCCTTTGCCACTGAACCATCTTGGCAGATGCTAGCTGTGCTGTAGTTCAGCATATGGGGTTTGCACAAGCCAGGGCTGGGAATTGAACCCCGAACCTCGCGATCACAAGGCAAGCACTCAACCACTGAGCTATCCCAGTATCACAGTGATCGCTTCTTTAGGTATATATATGTTGAATAACTATGGTATACACTTGAAACTAATATAATATTGTGTTAGCTATGTTTAATTGCAAGTCTTTTTTAAAAAGAACAAACAAATAAGTAAATAAATAAATAAATACGCATTTCCAATCCCCCCTCTACCACATAAGGACTCAACTAAAAGAGGACAATCTATGAACTAGAAAGCAGGCTCTCTTAGGATACCAAATATACCATCAGAATGTTGTCTATAATAAAGTCAGTATTATGTCAATAACATACAAGGTTACTTTTGTTACAGGTTTTTAAATTTCCAATTTCTAAGATCTTGGACTTCCTAGCCTCCAAACATGTGCAAACTAAATGTGTGTTGTGTGTCAGCCACCCAGTCTATGGTGTTTTGTCATAACAGCGTAAACAGTCTAAGACACCTGCCAACCTACACAGATGAGAAATGTGAGAGGTACATATATATTTGTGGTACACCCCAACATTAGGGGACTGTGGGTCACTGCCATGGAGGCAAGGGCTGTCTTCTCGAATCAGTCCAGCAAACCTGCGACTCCTTTACAGAGGACTGTGGATGTACAACCTGTTGACTATGAGACTTTTGCCTAAGATCACAACATTAATAAGAGATGGAGTGAGAGCCTAAACCCAGGTCCCTCTAACCAGAGCCCTACTCTTAACCACACTTTGACAAGAACTAATTGAATAAGCAGGAAAGAGAATAAAGGCATCTCCACCTCCATAAACACATCAGAAAACTTACACACACACACACACACACACACACACACACACAACTGGCATAAAACCAGGCCACTAGCAGAGTAGCCTCTGCAATTCTCCCACTTTGTAAATGAATAGATGATAGATAGACAGGTACATAGATATATACATAGATTGATGATAGATACAAAGACAGATACATAGATGATAGATACAGACATATATACACAGATAAAATTTAAATATTTTTTTAAGATTTATTTTATTGTTTTTGAAAGAGACAGAGGGGCAGAGAGAAAGAAGGGGGAGGGCCCAGAGCAGTCTCCATAGTTGTACATCACCAGTTTTCGACATGTTTTTGTTTGTTCCACACAGGTGGGCGGGGGGCCGTGCAGGGTGGGAACTGGGCTGGGGGCCTCCCGAATGGGACACACGCCCCCTTGAGCCAGGGGACAAACCAGAGGGTGAGAACAGAACTGGGGGACTCCCACATGAGAATCACACCTCAGTTCAGCACATGGGTCTGCACGGGCCAGGTCTGGGATTCAATCTGCAGTCCCGGGGGCTGCAAAGCGAGCACTTAACCTATTGAGCCATCCAGGCTTCCTGATAGATGAAGTTTAAACGGCATATACCACCAATGGACATCATCCTAATTTACACTGGCCTCTGGATAGTCAAACCACATGAAAGTGACTCTCAAAGTGACCTAGCCCCAGGGAAGGTTGACAGAGGGGTGGGTGGAGGAGTTGAAGCAGTGACCCTGTGCTCCTCTTGTTTTGCTAGATCATATCCTTCACTTTTACATTATTATCTAAAGAAAATATAGGACCCTACATAGAATAGACTTGCATTGTTTCCCAAACCCAGCCCTTCTAAAGCCATGTGCATTATAGATGAAGAACAGGAAGCAAAATACTCAAGAAGCAAAAGCACGGTTTGTGGCTAACAAGACAACATTCTACACATGGCCAGCAATTTTACTTTTACCTGAAATTTTCAGGTAAAGTTCAATATCCATGACTTCCTATTAGCTTCTAATCATGAGTTAAGAATGGAAGAACTCCCTCACATACATTTATTTCTTACTGGGTGCTCATCTTAAGTAATGAGGAACCAATGACAAGACTCAAATTTACATACTGAAAGATTCCATTCTTCCACCAATTCATGTCACTTTTCTCTTGTCCAACCAGGGATTAGTCCTGTCACCTTTAAACTAGAAAAGGAAAGAGAAACTACATACTCTTATTTTTAGCAAAGCGGGTGAATATATTCTTAGGTGTCACCTTACTTTCTGTTATTGACTTTCAGATTAAGCAATGCCTCTAAGTCTGGACCGAGTCCACATACTGCCACATTTCATTTCAGGGAATTCCATGACTATGATGACTAAGGACATGTATCATTTGAAGCCATAATTTATTTATGCCCTTAACACTAGATTGGTTCTTAAAGCAGCAACAAAATAATAGTAAGCTGTTTTCATGCATATGATCTCCATAATAATTAATTCACTTTAACATAATGAAAATCATGGTCATCCATTTGATTAGAAAGACCAAGGGGTGTTTAACTGCCATACATTATCTTTGAACTTCATGTGACACATTCATTCTATTCCGAAGAAGCCACATATATTCAGAATGCTGTCTAAAATAAAGTCAACATTACATTTCCATGCTTTGTGTGGCAGTAATATACTAGGTCACTTTTGTTACGGGTTTTTTAATTCCCAGGCAGTTTCCATCAAACTACCTGGATTTTCATAGGCTACACACGATATACATTATAAACACCCACAGTGTGAATTCCAATAAAATTTACATTTTTATGTTAATATAACTTTTTCATAGCACCTTCCTATTATTTCATTTAAAATGTTTGCAGATGTTTCAAAGGAGCAAAAGAACATCGAAAAGAATTTTCTTTGAAGCAAAGCCCCCATTCTAATTGAGAGCAAGTATAAAGAAAAACAGTATGTCTCATGAAATGTATTTGAGAAAGCAAACAAAAATGCTATGTTGATTTAAATAACAAAAAGATGATTGATTATTTATTTATTTATGTATTTATTTAATGAATGCCATGCTTTCTTTTGGAGTACCTGAGTGAAGAAAGCACAGTTCCTCACATGCTTCCAAACAGCCAGGTCCTCCTTTGCTTGGTTTCTAACTCTTAGGAGGAGCTGAGCATCCTAGACACGTTCAGAAAGTGAGGCTGCCACGGCCCACCTGGTATGACTCATACTTTCAAGGAAAACCTAAAAGTGAGAAACCACTTAAAACATAACACATGCAGTGTCTGTGACTCAAGAATACATACTCATAGAAGGCTGCACTATTGATTTTCAGTAAGAAAATAAAGGAAATAGATCAGCTAAAAGCACAAGCAGCAAATGAACACACATTCCGAGTGAATCTAAGTGAAGATATAATCTATTACCATTCTAAGGCTAGACCATTCTCCCTGGTACTAACATCAGATAACATTAAGAGACAAATTACAGGAAGATGCTATTCGCTCCCCCTTAAACTAAACACCACCAGTTCCTTTGCTAAGTCTGGAGCTTGCACTTTTAAATGGACAGAGTTGCTTCTCAACTTGCCAGCCTAGCAATCTCCTTCAATTATTTGCATGGTCAGTCTTAAGGGTGAGACATACTTTTGATGCTAGTTCTCCACACAGAAGACAGAGCCCTGTCCTCAATTCCAAGCTTTTAATTCGGGCTTTCAGTGTCTTCATCAGGCCCTTTCAGAGTGTAAGAGAAATACCTCCCCGGCAGGCTACCTCCTGGGAAGCGCTCTGTGGCTGCAAAGCCCAGGGGAAGAGGGGAAGCACCCGGGGTCCAGATGGACTCAGTTCGGCGCAGCGGTAGGAGACGTGAGAGTCCAGTTCTCCTTCTCGTCTTTCTATCATTTGGCGTAGTGACCCAAATACAAGGGAACCTCCACATTCCATGAACAAATCAACTTAGATCATGCGGGAGGAACTAGCGTCCTCTCCTTAGCTGGTTGTGGGCACTCTGGAGATAATGCTCAGCTTCGTTTTAACATTTGGTTTAAGGAGATGATGGGTCAGATTTGAAACTGTGGATCCACTAAACGCCCTTTCAGAGGATTTGTTGTTGTTGTTGTTGTTTTCCTTGCAGAATGGCGAGCCTTAGGGGCGCAGCCCTAGAGCCCCTGACGCTTGGCAGGGAGCCCGCACTCTCTGGGAGTGAGGTCCGCGCTCACCAGCTCCCACCCACTGGAGCGGCGGGTCCCTGGAGCTGGGCGATCGGCTCTTACACCTGCCTTTCTCCTGGCAACGCGCAAATCTCTCCCTAGTTGGGCTCTCAAGTAGAAAAGATTGCCAACTGCTCATCCCAGAGGATACCCTGCAGAAACTGCTTGTGCGCGGGCCCAGGCTGAGTCGCCAGCGGCGACAACTTTACAGATTCTTTCATTTGTTAGTTTCTGGACAGAGTAAAACGGCCCCCAAAGACGCGGGTAAACGCCCCTCCAAAGCCCACGATCGCGCAGCGCCGGGTTTCCGGGACCACGCTGTGATGGTTCCACTTCTTGCTCACCACGCACCCCAGAAGCACGGTGTAAATAAACCCTACAGCGGGATGCCCGTGGGAAGGTCGAGGTGTGCGGGGGGCCCACGCAGCCCCTGGAGAGGAGGCGCCCTCCCTCCCCCCAGCCGGGTCATTGGGGCAAGAAAGTGCAGGAGAAGCCCCGTCGGACAGAGGACGCGGACGCCCTGCCTCCGGGTCGGGCTACCTGCCGAGATCCCTGCCGGCGCTCGGGCCGCCGCTGCGGGCGGGGGGTGTGCGCGCGGCAGGTGCGGGGCGAGGCCCCGGGGGAGCGAGGCGCCCTTACGTGCTCCAGCTTGTCTTTCCTCCGGAGCCAGACGCTGGCGCTGTAGTCTTGCTGTTTGACGCTGCTGTAGAAGTTCGCGCCCACTCGGGTCAGGTTCGCCGAGGGCTCTTTGGGGCGGCTTTTGAGCCTCATCTGCTCGAAGCCCTCGTGGGGGGAAGCCGAGAGCCACTCGTGCTGCCGGATCTCCATCCTGACATGACCGGGCGGCGGCCGGCGCGCAGCGGGCTCGGGATGGGCGCGGGGAGCCGGCACCGAAGGCAGCGGGAGGCCAAGCGGGAGGCGGAGACGGAGCGGGCAGGCGGGCGGGGTGGCGCGGGAGGCCCGCGGGCAGGGTCGGGGGGAGAGTTGGGGGAGGGGCAAAAGGGGCGGGGGCGAAGGAAGCAGGGAGGGCGGAGAACCTGCTCGGGGGAGGCAGAAGTGCTGGTCCCGGCGGCGTGGCGCCGATCTCAGCAGCGGCTGCGGTCCCGAGCGGGTGCTCCGCACGCTGGCTCCTTGCGGCACCGACTGGGACCTGGGGCCGGACCGGGCGGGAGCGCGGGGAGGCGGCGGTGCGGGTGGGAGGGGCCGCCGGCGGCCGAGCCAGCGGAGCCCGCAGGTTGGTGCAGTGAGGAGCCGCCGCCGCCCCTCCCGCCGCGCCCTGGCCGGGCGGCCGGCTCGGGCAGCGGACCCGCGGGGTCCCCAAGGGCTACACCTCTCCTTCCCGCATTTCCACTTGCAGGCGAACAGCCCCTGGAGAGGTGAGCGCCGTCTCCGCGCCTCCTGCCTCCTGTCGCTGAGCGCTGGGCTGCAACCGGAGCGACGCTCGGGAACCACCTCCGCCCTTCCCCCACTCCCGCCTGCAGCGCCCCCGCACCCCGCCCTGACTCCTCGGGCTTTACCGCCCCGTATTCTGAAAGTTCAATAACTTCCCACCTCCCGGGGTTTAGCGCATAGGGTGCCTCGCAACCCCCAGAAAATGGGCGCCAGGACTTGTGTGCTCTGGAGCCATACACACTACTTTCCCGTCACGGGGTAGCGATGCCGGAGCTGCCGCCCTGGCTCGCCCGACCGGCTGCTCCCCAGCCCGGTGTCCACTTTGAACAAAGCTCCTAGCGGCCCCACCCCAGCGGCTCCTGGGCGAGCGACTCCGGGACCCTTCCTGCAAATGCTCCGCCTCCACTCCGCTCCTATTAAGCGTGTGTGTTGCATTGTTTCTCTTCTCTGTCCTTGGCCTTTTACTCCCAAAGGCTTTTACACCTGCTTTCCCCCAGTCCCCGTCTTACAACAGCCTGGCATGATGAGTCTTTTAGAAATACGGTGGCGTGTTAATAATTAAATCTCTTTATCTTTTGCTATCTTGAGTCGGCATCTCAAAATATTTTTTGCATTGACCGAAATGCTAAATAACTCATGTTAAGGATTTCTCGGGTCCCTTTAAAAGCTGGAGTGTATGAAAGCTGGAGAACTATACTGGAGATTTTACAGGGAGCCAGCCATGGAGGGCAAGCTAATCGCTCTCCACGCCTGCACTGCCCAATGTAGATGGATGAGGGTTTCAAAGAAATTCCACAGGAATGTGAAGTTTGGGGAGGGGAAAATCGTGTCTCCTACCTTTTTAAAGCCTCCATAGTAGAAGATGCTATTGTAGTAATAGCTGAAATAAAATCGTATGAGCGTTCGATTTAGGTATGAAACAGCTAAATACAAATAAGACGCACAATTTTTGATTATTCTAGATTGGTTTTCTTAAGAGTTGAGTGGTTTGTATAATACATACCTCTGCCTGCAGGTTGGTTATCTCTAAGTCTCACAGTTATTTTACCAAATAAAGGTTATTAACCCCATTTTCCAGATGAAGGAACTGAGGCTCAAGCAGTAATTACTCTTCCAAGCAAGGATCAGAACCAAGGTTAAAAGTCTGCTAACAATATGCATTCCATTGTCTTGTCTCCCATATTTTGCTATTATGATTTAGCCTTCACTGAATTTGCATTTTTAAAGTAACACACAATTGCAATGACTACAGTTATATGTCTTCTATAATATTGGTGTTAGAAAAGCTCCGACGATTGCCTTTCTGCAAAGGATATTCTGATTTTTGCTTTATAAAATTATACTGTAGGTTCTGTGATCTATCCAAAACTTGACAAGTAATAGATATCCAATTTCAAGTAATAACAAGTGCCCCACTTTAGGAGAATGTAAACAAATGGTGCCCATATCAAGTCAGGTTTTTATATTGAACAGATTTTTAAAACTATACCTATATAGGGAAATACTATAGTAGCGCCTACTACTATCATCTCCATTTTTTGAAAGGAGTATACCGGTAGCATATATGCTATAGGCAAACTACTGAATTGAGCATTACACTCAATCATAGATAATGTTTGTTATGATTGAAAATATCAGGAAAAGCATACATTTTTGTTTCATACTTAATTGGCATGGGAATAAAACCTGAAAGTATCAAGAAGTAACTGGAAGTATTTTATTAAACCTCACATAACAATAATGACCATTTCCATAATATTTACATTTGTAACATTCGTTCATACCCTTTATCACACTTGATGGGAAAATTATCTAAAAGTAGTCTTCGTAGTGGCTGCCATCCCCATTTTTTGAAAAGAGGAAACTAAAGCTCATGGAGATTAAATGACTCGCTCAAAGCCATGTGTCTAATAATTGCCATGTGTCTAATAATCTGATCTACAAGCTAGGTTCGCTGACTCCAAATAAAGGTGTTTTGTTTTTTTTTTAATATTTTTAAATTTTATTTATTTTTATTTTTGATTGTTAAATTTATTGGGGTGACATTGGTTGGGATAAATAACATAGGTTTCAGGTGTACAATTCTACATTACATTGTCTATACATTGCATTATGTGCTCACCACCCAGAATCAGCTCTTTGCATCACCATATATTTGATGCTTCCACCCTGACTCTCTCACCCACCTTCCCCTTTAACTTCAGGTAACCACTAAACTATTGACTGGATCCATGAGTTTTTGCTCCTTTGTTACTTTCAGTTTTATATTCCACCTAAAAGTGAGGTCATATGTCCCTTGATTCTTTCAGTCTGACTTATTTTGCTTAATAAGATAGTTTCAAGGACCATTCATGGTGTCACAAATCCTTTTACAGGATTTCTTTTAACTATGTCAGTTCAAAAAATCTCAAATGAATACTTCTTAGAATTTATATGTTTTATTTTTTATGTGTATTTTTGCCAAGTATGACCAGGTTTCATTAAAGGTTTATGACTGATGAATAAAACATTTCAATTATGAGACTTTCCTTGGTAGTTTGCATTGTTTCCTCCTTAATTACTCTCACACTATGCAAGGCCATATTAAAACAATGATCCAAGAAATTACTCCATTCTTTGTTGTCAAGAAGTAAGCCCAGCAGCTTACAACAACAGTACTTTTTTAAAGACTTGAATTTTTAGAGCAGTTTTAGGTTCGAAGCAAAATTTAAAGGAAAGTGCACCAATTTTTCTTTAGCACAGCATAATGTTCTACTGTATAAATGGACCACAGTTTATTCATCCATTCACTCACTGAACGTCATCTTGGTTGCTTCCAGATTTGGATAATGATGCATAAAGATGCTATAAACATCAAGTGTAGGCTTTTGTTGTGGACATAAGCTTTCCATTCCTTTGAGTAAATGCCAAGGAGTACTAGTCAGCATTATTTTTAAAACATATACATTAATTCTGAGATTATTTCTAGAGAAAATTTGAATAAAGTAACTAGAACACAATTAAAGTACTCCTAGATTTAACATGTTTCCTGCACAAACATGTAAACATTAATATAGTAGAATACATTACTCTCTGAGAAGGAGCTTGTATTCTATATATAGCATTTTCTTTAGCCATGTAGTTATTGATTAGTTATACAACAACAATGTGGATTTTTAAATGTCATGTTAAATTATTAACAAAGTGAATTTATCTATGTACAAACTTATTTTAGACTAACAATTCTTATTTTTTGAGTGCCTGCTGTGTTCTGGCCATTGTGTTGGTCCATCACAAGTATTATTGCTCTTGTTTCTCATTAAAGTCCTGCAAAACAAGCATAACCATCCCTATGTTACAGATGTGGAAACAAAGGCCCAGAAGATTAATATGCTCACAAGCCACAGCTAACAAGAGGCAACATGATGGCTAAAGCTCAAGGTGGCTCAACTCTCAACGCCTTCACATACCCCGAACCTGCTTGGTCTTTGCCCCAACTCTTTACATCTCTACCAGGCTGAGAGCTCCACAGTGACCTAGAGAGAAGCTGGTGAATAGTGGGGATGCCCACTAGCTTCCAGGGTGAGACCTTAGTAGAGTGAGTTTATGCTGTTGCACAGAGGCTATCATTTTATTCAGACAAGGCGAACCAAATCGGCTGGCACTGGGATATTTCTGAAAGTTAGAAACCTTGATTCTACTGCCAGCTCAGTTGACAACCAGTTGTCCAACAGTGGGAACTAAAGTTGCTTTGCCTAACTGGATTGTCAAGTTGTTATGGTTGAATCACGAAGTTGGGTTTTGCAGCAAACACTAGACAGATCCATCATATCAACACATCTGTCTGGCTGTGTCACAAAGAATTACTAGCTAATATCTACACTGAGGAAAAAATAAAAGGGATACCTGAAATGATTAACTGGATATTTAGTACAACTAAAAGCTTCTGATAGGAAAAAAATCTGAATTGTTTTAACCCCTAGTGTGGATGGATAAAGTCAATCAGACAGTTACTTAAATTGTCACGTCATTTGGACTTCATGCCCAAAGTTTTTGAACTGTGAATTAATACTTCAAAATCACCCTGATAGTCTAAATTACACCGTGATTATCTGGGACCATCTTTAATGTATATAGCACCAACCCAGTATAAAGTATGTCTAAGTCAACAATAAAAAAGGAAATACCTGATAATAGTGTAAGCCACACCATAATTTTCACTCATCCGTAGATTCTTCAAACTGAAATCTAACATTAAACCAAGTAAAGTGAGGATAATGTACATTTACTGCATTTGGGTACCCATAGAGAATGGATGTTGACTGTGGTTTTTTATATTTTTATTCCACACTAGTAATGGTAATGGCTTGCTTTTACTTTTTGTTCGTTTTAGGAACCCATTGCTGTTATTGAAACCAACAATGTGGAACTAGTAAATGTCATAAAACTGTTTGAACACCTTTGACATTCCCCATTTGTTCACTTGTGCAAAAGAGGACTTTAATGGCTCCATAGATTTTCAGTGTTCCTGACAATTAGAATAATTTTTTTCTGCAGTAAATCACTTAAAAAAATATAAGCTGATGTGTACCCTCTCAATGCTTGTCCAGGTTCACTGTTAATAGCTTCCGCATATTACACAATATCTTTTGAACCTAAAAGGTAACGTACCAGGGGGGAGGGGCAGGTCCCCAAAACCCCTGGAATTATCTTTCTTTAATATGAGGGGAATTGTGCACTAGAAAATTTGCTCCTCTGGGTCAAACAGTCAACCAAAGTTTTTATCTTGATCTTTGAGAAGGTTGCCTCACGATTTGTGGAAGAAATGTCTTGAGGTGTGGTAAACAGATGACTGGTTCTTCCACCATGACAACACACCTGAGTGTTCAGCAGTTTTTGACCAAAACAGCATGACCCCTGTGCCCCACTTCCCTATTCACCCAATCTAGTCCCAAGTGACTTTTTTGTTTCCCCCAATGAAAAAGGTCCTCAAAAGAAAACGTTTGCCAATGTGGAAGAGGTGAAACAAAAATATGGCAGAAGCACTAAAAGACATCGAAATCAACAAGTTCAAATACTGTTTTAATAGTGGAATAAGCATCTCGATAGGTGTATTGCATCAAAAGGACAGTACTTTGAAGGTGACTGAAGTTCAAACATGTAAGAATACATACTTTTTAAATAAATAAACCCTGGTTTTGCTCCCCCCACCCCCACCCCCAAATTCAGTTCCCAATAGTGAAATTCAGAAAGCTCAGTTAATTTTTATGTTCAGTTGCTGGAGCTTTCTTTGATCTTGAGTTTTCCAGGCCAACAATATTTTTCTGTCTCCCTATTATGTGGTTCTAGTTCTCTGCCTTTGTTTTGATGATGCTATTTTTCTGGTCTCTGTTTTGTTTTTGCTAATGGATTTGTTAAATGTAGGTAGAGCATAAATAATAGATGAAGAATTAGTTAATTTGTCAGGAACCAAGACTTCCTGTCAACATGTCAACCTGACAGATTGGTTTCAAGTTATAAAAACGATTACATTGATATACAAGGATAAACAGGGCACATTAAATACCTCCCGTTTTCCTCTTTTAACATTTCCATTTTAATTATGCTCAAGCCACTCCTCTTCTTTCTGAAAGCAATTGATGTATGTTAGGCCACGGAGACACAAGATAAATAAAACAATACAAGATTAAAAATTATTTAAGCTTGATCTGATTGGAGAAGCAGATGGATGGATATTGTACTAATATCACTGCCAATACAGGGGGAACAACCTGGGACAGAGGGTGAGAGGTTTGGCAGGGAGGATTGGGGCATGGTGCCAGAGACAATCAACTAGATCCCCTCTAATCAATTATCTCTGGCACTGTGCGCCCCCCCACCCCCACCCCCTCACCAAACCTCTCACCCTCTGTATGATCTAAAAAGAAAATGTAGTTACACGTTTAGATGATTATAAGAAAGACAGAGTTGGGCTTTGCTAAATTGAACTCATAATTTCAACTTGACAATCAGACTGAGTTTCTATTGTGTACTTAAGAGTTTAATAAGCACCAGAGACTTAAAACTGAGAAATCACAAACCCTGACATAAATGAATTTGCAATCTTAAAAATAGACAAATTCTAATGAAACCACAAATAAGAGTACGATCAAATATTAAGAAATGACCAAATGCCAAGAAAGTAAATGTGAAATCAATAGTTCCCAAATGAGGTAGCATGACATGCTGTTAAAAAATACACACTCCCAGAGTTTCGGGCATATAATCGGGTTTGGAAAGGCAAGTCCAAGTGCTTTCAGAAAGCCAGTAGATATAGGTAGGAAGTTGATTCGTACGAGTTGTTCAGTAGAACATAAAATTTATTTAAACATAAAATTTAAAAAGACTGTTTTGTTTTTAAAGATTTATTTTATTGTTTTTTTGACAGAGAGAGAGAGAGAGACAGACAGAGAGAAACAGAGAGAAGGGGGAGGGCCCAGAGCAGTCTCCATAGTTGACAGCATTAGTTTCCCATATAGTTTCACTCCACAGGTGGGCATGGGGCTGCGCAGGGCAGGAACTGGGCCAGGAGCCTCCTGCATAGGCACCGGCAAGAACTGAACTGGGGGCACACCCCAGTTCAGCATATGGGTCTGCCTGGGTCGGGGCCGGGATTTGATCCTCGGTCCCCGGGGCTTCAAGGTGAGCACTTAACCCACTGAACCATCACAGCTTCCCCACCCCCCACCCCCCGCCTTTTTTTTAGAAGAGATACTAATTTATTTGATGCAGCTAAGGTATCACTGTGACATAAGGGTGCATCCTCAGGCACCTTCTGAATCGGATTGATACTCACCTGGATGAAAGGTTATAAGTATTCCTAACTTCAAAATGATAATGTAAACTCTACAGAATTCAGTTTGTTTATTAAGAATGCATCTGTGAGGACTATGTTACGTTGAGCATCCTAGTAACAGGTGCGTGCAATTTCATCCCTTTTAATCCTGCTAGGGAATTGCCCATTGTGGACGAAAAAGCATCCAGCTTTAAGAGAAAACCTATACACATTTATTTGAGCCAAACTGAGGACAACTAGGAAGCAAAACTGAGAAAATGCTCCAGAAAATGGTGGTTTTGCAACTTATTTTATGCATGAACATCAAAGGAGGAGGGTCACATGAAATCCATTGGTGGTAGATGAATGGATGAAGGGGGTGGAAGAAAGCAAAGCTGTGGGGGAGGGGCTATCTCTGGTATTAGATAAAAGTAAATTGAGAGACAAACAGCTACTTCTTTTACATTGTGGGTGCAGGTAGTTAATAGCTAGCATTTTACAGCACATGGAGGTGGTAATTGGGGACACTGCCATGACAGTGAGGGACTCTGTAGTTTCCTGCTCTGGTGCTGGTGGGTTGTGCCCTGGGGGGATCTGAAAAGGGGATTACTGACCAGGAAAAAGGGATTATTACTTTCCAAATATATGTTATTTTAGATGCAAAAAGACACTAGACAGGCTCACTTAAAGTAAATATTGACCATACCACGGAAGCTTCAAACTAAAGATGTGTGACTACCACCAAGGCCCACCTTAGTTAGGAATTACTATGTTTAGGCCATTCTAGGTTGTTCTTTTCCATCTCTGAGTTTGTAGGGCCCACTGTGTAGTTTGTCAGGTTTAACATGTGGCTTCTTTTACATCCACACACTTATTTATTTTACTACTATGGATTTATAAACTATAATTCTAATATAACAAACCATCCGTGTACTTGGAGTTCCAAATGATTGTGTGACTAGAATTTTACTGACAGAAAAAAATCGAATCATTGAAAATGATTTGCTAAAATTCATGGTTGCCCTTTAATAGGTGTACTTCCTAAAGTTTTGACAGACTCTCACAGCCACTATGAGCCATCAAAACTTCTGAGTTCACCACAAAGGAAATTTCTCCATTTACATTTATTTATTAGAGCTCAGTGTTCACCTGTGACCAATGAGGGAAGCTACGTATTCCAGCAGAGGAACCACAGTCCTAGGAGGACAGATGAGCCCAAGGGGTCCTTTGGTGGGCACAAGAGATAAAAGGACTCACCCATCTCCAGGATCTCAGATGGAAGGGGAGGGACGGATAGGAAACATGTTAACAAAAGCCAGTATCAGCAGCTAGGTAAGAACCTGCCTAGCAAATGCAGGTGAAAACCTGGTTTTGCAGCTAAGTGGGCCTAATGAATTGAATGCAAATGATCATCAAACAAAAGATATGATTACAACAAGCCAACGGATGCTGCTGAAATGTCATTGCTTTCATTTACAGTTTTATTGGGAGAAATCAAGTGGTATATAATTTACGTGATTCACCCTGTCATACTCACGCCTCAGAAGTGAGAAGAGACAGCGCAGCCTGCACCACTGCTTCCCACCCCCTCCCTTTCCTGAGAGATCCTTGCCCCAGGTTAACATGTCGTATTCTACTGCAATCAGTTCATGAAGTGAACAGAAACAGCTGTGCACTTTCTTCAGTAAACTCAGGCTGTGGAGGACCCTTGTAGCGTGTTTCACAGTTTATTTTTGTCATTGGTTAATTTTAAGAAGATTCTGTCTAAGAATCACGTAACTCCGAATGTGCGTGCTCTTGAAGGGTCCTCTGCTGACCCTGGGAGCCTGCAGTGGGGGTGGGGGGCTCTGTGTACTGCTTGCTACCTGCTGCTTTGCCCCCCACCCCACCCCCTCCTCAGTCCTCTGTGGGAGCAGGGAGTATTGCAGGCTGAGTTGCCCAGGAAGCAGACTCCGAGCTGGAGATGAATACCTAGGAACGCTCTGAGAATCAGCACCTGTAGAAGGAATGGGACAAGGAAGAAGCTGACTAATCCCATCTAAAGCAGAATGACTAGATGTACCAGTTCGAAACAGGAGGGCACCCTTGTTTTCTGTCCTGTTTTGAACTGGTACGTCTAGTCGGCCTACATTAAAGGCTTCAGATGACCCCTCAGATACACTGGAGGTGGGGTGCCCTCCAGCATTGCCTGAGTTGGATTAAGGGGCTGGGAATTCATTAGTACCCTATGTTGATCAGTCATTGGATGGGCTGTCTCCTAGAAATAGTGGTGGCCTTGGGAAAGGCAGTCCTCTTCAACAGAGGCAATTCCCAAAGAAAGCTGCCAGCTGAGGGCCATTTTATGGTGGCACGCCTGGAAACTTGAGGATTGAGACTTTCTGAGGACACAATTTAGTGGCATACCACAACACCACGGGGAACAAGGGCAAAATAGAAGAAGTCTTCCTGACCCGGCGGTCGTCTGGCTGTGACACTCTGCGAGTATAGCAGATGCCAAATGCCTATGGTTTTCTCTCATGGGCATACTTTTGAGAGTTCTTTTTTAGATTTAGTTAATTAATTAATTATTTTGAGAGAGAGACAGAGGATGGGGGAGGGCCCGGAGCGGTCTCCATAGTTGCACATCATTCGTTGTGACATAGTTTTAAGCCACGCAGGTGGATGTGAGGCCTCGTGGGGCAGGAACTGAACGGGGGGCTCCCACATGGGAGGTGAGAACCTTTGCTGCCATCCTGGTGGTTACCAGTTGCACCACAGTTCAGCGTGTGTGTTTGCATAGGACGGGGCCAGGATTCAGTCTTGCACCTCGTGGTTGCAAGGCAAGTGCTCAAACTGCTGAGTTGTCCTGGCATCCCGAGAGTTCTTTAAAGCTCTCCTTGTCATGAAGGATCTTGCAGTTCTTAGGTTGGGAAGTGCACTCAGTGAGCTGCTTATGACCTTTCTCAACACTCTTCCATTCTGGTTTCCTCAGGTCCATCCCTCTGCTGGGTCACTTCACCTTTCACATAGGCTTTTGGGGTAGAGATTTTGAAAATGATCAATGCCAGTATACCCTCCACTTCTAGCCCATAAAATCAGACATCTTTGTCCCTCGACTCTGGATGTGCAGCCCTTTTCGGTGTACCCTTGACTTTGTATTCTTCAAGAGGAAGACAAGACCTTCCATCTGTAGACTTTCCCAGGAAGGAACTGAGTACAGGTCTAGAGCCCCAAACTCTAAGTATCACCTCTTAAGTTCCCAACTGGTTCTCTGGAAGACATCTCATCTTGAGATGACTGTAGAAAATAGCCCATTCCCTGATAAATCCTTACCACCTAGTCTCTTGAACCTGTCAGTGTACTTTTTACCTTTTCTGGTCTAATGGATTAATCCAGGAGAACTGTTTCTAAAGTAGGCTGTTGCAAGACTGGCTAGCACCTCAAGAATGCTTAGCATCCATGCTGTTATTCTCAATCACTGTTGACATTCTAGAGTAAGGCAACCTTTAGCATGCAGTGTCATTAGACTGCCTCTCACTTATCTGTCCACATAGGACTTAAAATCCCTTTGGTTCTAATGCAAGGTGGAATGTCTATAGGTTGCCCATTGGAAGGAAGGAAGGAAGGAAGGAAGGAAGGAAGGAAGGAAGGAAGGAAGGAAGGAAGAAAGGAAGGAAGGAAGACATGGTAAATAATTAGGGGAACTATATCAACAGGCAGACTTTCTCTCCAGTGCTCTCTCTGCCAAGGCTGGTATTATATGCCATGACTAACAGGATCTTGCCAAAACAGTGGCTTATAAAGTGTGACCCAAATGTTCCATGCTGAATGTATTCCATCTGTACCATGTCATCCCTTATTTGATTAGTATGGACCCCAGCTGTAAAAGACTGCCCCAAATATCCTGTTTGCTTAAAGCACAGGTCTGACAGAAGTTCCTACGAGCATCCCACTTCAGCCAACTATTGGCCTTGAGTATTGTGCTTGGGAGTTAATTCCCATCCAATCTTTATTTTCTGGATTGAAAATGGTTTCAGGTTTTTATGACCCGTAACTCAGTACAGAAAGAAATTGTTTCAAGGTCTATTTTTCTAACAATCTATATCCAAACATTCTGATAGTGATATTTTCAGTTTAACAAAATGAGGAGCTTAGACATTGTGTGGTATAAATGTGTGTGCGATTGCTTCCATTCTCCTCCAATGTCTCCTGGGGAATGAACTTGGTTGTGTTCTCATTTTTCATTTGAATCCACTGAGAAATGCTTTCATTTTCTGGCCAGTAATTGTTTGATCCTTATGAGAAGCCATGGGGAAGGTCACCGCCATGCAAGCACCCCCTCCCATGGGGCAGAGACAAAGAACCTGCCTATTCTGAGATAAGATGATCGGGGCTTTGTATAGCACACATACCACACAATCCATATGTTGACAATTTTTACCTTCCTCTCCCTTCAAAGTAACCTTCCCTTTATTTTTGCATGTCATATTTTGAAGACAAGCATGTGAGCAATCTCCTTGACCAAAGCTTTTTATGCTTTCTTTTCGTCTGACGACTTGCCTCCAACCATCTGGGCCATGCTTTCATGTACACATTTGGAGAAGAGTTGAGATCTGTTACGTACTTTACCCGGATGTGACAACCTAGTTTCACAAGGTTACACAGTCTGTACAACAGCAGCATAATCCACACCATAATCCTGTTCAGATACGTAAATCTTAAAAGATACCAGTGGGAATGTCAATCCACTAACTGGTAAGGGTGAAAATTGGCTTTGAATACCAAGTACCTACTGCTATTATCAAGTGTACATTCTTTTTAGAGTCTCCATTCAATTCTAATAATTCCTCTGGGACTTACTCAGTTCAATTCTTATTCTGTGAATCAGTGTGTTAAGAACACTCAGGGCATTGCCCCCAGTCTTGTGGCTTAAGCAAGTGTAAAGTCAAGGAGGATATTGGGCAACATCTTCTTTATATTAGAAGACAAAAGTCCTTAAGTGAAGTGTAAAACAGATTGTATTATAATCCTCATTAGAAACAGTGTGGATAATAATATTATACATTGGAATAGTACTTTAGTTTTTAAAATGGCTTCTATGTATTATCCTACAATGCACAGTCATACAGCTTCATAAGATATGCTAGGACTACCTTCCCCCTACCCCTCACCAAATTAATAACAAATGAGTAAATGGGCAGAGTATGTAGAGGCCACTAGTTTTACCATTTGCCATTGGACAAAATGTCTGACTGACACTAATCATATCTGAGTCTCAAAGAATCCAGACCTGAGCAGGGGAAACCCAAGGTCTATCCTGTTTTGGCTATTCTCTCATTAATCAACAGGAAGCATTCAATTCCTTGACTGGAACGTCCTTTGTCAGCCTTGCTTACATGTGTACAGGTATTTTTATGGATCCATTCACTCCCCTGGCCAACAAGAAATAACAAATGACCAAATAAGGAGGAGGAATGCACAACCAACCCAAGTTCACATATCTGCAGGGTCAAGAGACGATGAAGTAGTTTGCATTTCCAAAATAACCCTAGTTCTCAAGAAATAAACCCAAAGAGCAGTGATAGTCATAAGCAGTGACCATATTCAAGTTATAACCACCATCTGGAAGTCACAGGAAAGGAGAGCCAATCTTCTGCCTGTTTCTCTTGCAGGAAGCAGTAGTAGAGGACATCTCTCTATGTGATAGCCCAGTGGCTGATTGTAGATGGTAAAGCTGCAACAACTTACTACCCAAGTATTCATTTATTCATTTATTTAGGAAGAAGTTTTTAATTGAGCAGCCACTCTGGGCAAGATCCCAAGGATGTCATGATGCTTTAAGGCACAGCAAAGCATTGCCAGAGAAAGTCTGGGAATTCTGTCCTCTGCCTCTATCTTAAAATGATCCATAGCCTATTATATATCTCCAGAGTATGAGCTGGCCAGGAGCAGCAAGGTTCGTGGACATTGCCTTTTGTGTTTTTTGAAGGGAAGGATTTTTATTGTTCCCATGGGGTGCAATAAAATGATCTAAATCAAGAAAGTGCCTAATAACTGGTAGGTCAAGTGGTCCATCTATTTCTCTGCTTCTAGCAGCGACACCGGGAGAGGTAAGATTATGATTCTGCCTGCCTTGAAATGTGATTAAGCATCAAGGAACATGATGACATCACTTTCTAACAAAGGCATTGAGAGCATCACAGAGTGCTGCGGCTGCTTGGGAACCCTGGCCACACGCCTCCTTCCTTCGCCTGCGCCTCCTCTCTCTCGGGAGATGGTGTGGACTGGGCAGAGCGTTAGTTCTTTATGCTCCACACCGTACCTCGTACCTCGTATGCTCTTAGAGCTAAGAAACAAGAAAAGGCTCATTAAGGGAACTAAGGAGCCATAACAGAGAAAGAGGGATGCTCACAGCTGGTGGTGTTGAGAAAGTGCAACACTTCTATTTTAAATAGTTACAGAAACCATAATTCAAGGTGAAGATAAGTTACTGTTGTAGATCCTGTTCCCTATAGAACAGGGGTGTCAAACTCAATTAAAACACGGGCCATTTGGTGCAACAGGCAAGATTCACATGGGCCACATCACATTTACAAACGTGGCCGGAACTGAGTCAGCGCGTTTATACACGCCCACAGGCCCCCAGGAAAGGCACTGGGCCACGTGTATACTCGTCTTCAGTAGTTAAAGGGTTAACGAGGGAATTGTGTGTA
>PVKE010003623.1:0-70737 GCA_004027555.1 Craseonycteris thonglongyai | reverse complement strand
AATGTCCAAAAGAGGCATGGATGCAGAGCACAGGAGATGTGGTGGGGTCTCAGCCCCTGCTCCAGAAATGAGGGAGAGATGAACACAAACCAGACATTTCCAACTAGTCACACAAGTCTGGGAGGGCAGAGGAAAACACAGAATTTGACATTCAGAAAAGGGTTTAATACAGGAAACTCACGCACCATCCCAGTCCCCAACCTCCCCTGTCAGCATCAAAGAAAGCTCAGCACACACTGAAGGCTTGGGAGGGGACTTTGTCTGCCACCCCACCAGTCCCAAAGATGGAGTTAAAAAAAAAAGAAAAAAGATGAGCTATATCCCAACAGTGTCAACCGTTTTGAATGCAATTTACAAGAATCAGCAGCTCAATCAGCAATGATTTCCCCCACTCTTACTCCCACCCCATCCCTGTTTGATCAACAGATAAGATTTCCCCAGCACTCTCCTTGGAATCTCCTCCCACTAGCAGCCCTGCTCCATCTCCTGATACCTGGCTTTATCACTGCAAGACTGACCTCCAAAGTTCTTCCCAAGCTCCTCACAGCCCTTTATCACTTCCACCACTACCTCCTACAAGAGGCTACAACCATCCTCAAAGTTACTTTCCCTCTCCACAGACAGCCAACTACAGGGCAGATGGCAGCACGGCCATCTCATTATGGGCTATCCTCCTAAAGCTTTCCTGGAATAGACAGGGCAAGCAGAGTATCTGGGCTAAGGGGTGTGATACCTCTCTTTATCCCCAAAACCGACACCCCCATAACGTTTTAACATAAAGGCCCATTTAAAACTGTGTACCCTATCTAGTCATATACCCTAGAGATTCCACTGTCCTGACCCCCTCCCTCTACCCCAAACCAAGACACACACACACATACACACACACACACACACACACACACACAGGAGAATCAAGGGAGACATTGATTTGGTTTGATTGCTACAACCTAACTAAGAAACTACAGTCACCAGAAATTCCCTTGCCAGCCAACTAACAGGGGCTGCTCTAAGAGAACTCCAGAGGAATGAGAAAACCAAGGGCTAAGCAGGGAGCACACAGAACTAGAGAGAAGAAATATTGAAAAGAAAAACAATCAAGCTAATCCAAACTCCAACATCCTCCTAGCATGAGCTCTGGCAGGAAGAAGAAAAGGTAATCCACAAAGACACAGCCCTTACTTACAAACACAGCAAGACAAATCTGCTCCCTACTCCCACACAAGACAAACACGTCTTGGGGCCCCTTAAAGAATCCATCCCCCCAACCCCACCCTCTGCCCCAAGCCGTGGAATCACAGTTCAGTGGAATATTCTCCCTGGTACTAGATCAACCCCGCTACCCTCCTTCCTACCCCTTTCTCCTCTCCAATCCTAACACTGTCCTCCCTCAAAGCAGCATCCACCACCAGAAAGAGGCAGCTGCACAGTTTTAGTTCCACCTCCAGAAACAGATTTCTTTTCCTTAGCCCTTCTAGTCCTACAGGCTTTTTGGAGGGTTTTTTATTTTGTATAGGGAGAGAAAGAGAAAAGGGAGGGGTGGGACAGATTTCCTAGTGCAATACAACCTCCCCCCAAATTTTTTAAGTCTTGAAAAATCAACATAAAGCAGCCTTCTTCCCCAGGCAACTAAACAGAAAGAAGTTTGGTTTTGTTTACTGCGACATACACATGAAATCGAGTATACAGTCCATGCAGTAGCACAGCCATTGGAGAGGACATCCTGATGCTGGCCCCAGTGCAAAACAGTCCCAGCAACGCCGCCTGCTTGCCATTGCTGCCGCCGCCACTGACACCTTCCCTGCGGCCACCTAGCCTGACTTGAAGAGGAGGATTGCAACTTGACCCAAGTAAAAATAGATGAAGTGCTTTGTCTCGTGTGTAACGTAGCTGCCAAAATTTCGGCCCACGATACAATGCCAGGTAGGGTTATATTTCTTGTCAAATTCCTAAAAAAAGAATAAAGGGGAGAGAAGAAAGGTGATTAGGATAACTGGAGGATGAAACATCAGAATGGGAGTCTGATTAGTTTAGTTATCACCCCCAGCCCATGGCCTCAGCTCCCCGAACCTCAGGAGCTCAGGTTTTAAGTCTGGCTAGAATACTCCTTCCTTCATTAATAATGTAACACCACAAAGGCTCCATTATTTCTCTCTAGCACTTTACACCACCCTGATCATCTCTCCTCCCTCTAGCTACCCTATTCCATAGCCCACCCTGTGATTCTTCAGCATGGAAATCAGAGAAGCCAGTGAAATAAAGGACCACTTCAGTGCCACACATGAGCAAAACAGAGGGGCAAGCCTTGCTGACTCGCCACCCAATGCCTTCCACATTACTAAACCAGCATTTCCAAATGCCGAAAACCAAGACACTAGAGCAAAATGGGGACCAAATGTCAGAAGCACTAGGAAGCAGTTCTGTAAGTCAACATTAAAGGCATTCCTGTGTGTCAGGCAATGTGTGGGCTGTGAACATCAGAACAAGGACCTCAGCCAGGAGATCAAGGCAACTCCCTCATTTCTTTCAAGGGCACAAGTTCAGTATCAAAGCCACCTAGGAAATCCTTGTGACTTAAACATATAGGCAGCTCCCCATCACCCTGTGGATACAGTAGCAAACAGATGCCTCAGTTCTAGATGCATCCTGCCAGTCATGAAAGGGCAATAACCCTCCACCATATGCCCAGCATCGGTGCAAATCCTGGGGCTCTGTCCCCCAAGTACTCAACATACAACTTGTTTGGCTTCCTCACAGCTCCCATGCACATGATTCCACGAGGTACTGGGAACAGTGGAAAGGGGATACGTCACCAACCCCAGCTTTAATCCTGACTCAAGATTCTGTAACACAGGAAAGCCATTTTTTCCATCAGCAAAACAAGAAAGATGGACCAGATATAATCTAAGGATTCCTCTGGCTCTGAGAGTCCATGGTTCTGGAATCTCTCCCTAGATAAGACAGCAAGGCCATCATTCAGCAAAAAACCATGGGTACCCCCAGGGCCTTGTTGGCTCTGTATCCCTTGGCTTCACACACAGAAAGCCTCTCAGGACTCCAGAGCTCCCTCCTCTCATCCAACTCATCTGGGTAGGAAAGCAGAGTTTTATATAAAACTCAAAGAACACCCAATCACCCCTATGGACCAGAATGCCACTCACTACTCTTAGTGGATAGCAGAGCTGAGAATATCAAAGACTGGGATTATGCCTCCAATGGACATGGATCCTCACTGGGAATCAGAAGCCCTGGGTAACACTTCTCACTTCTAGCTCAGTTGATTTCTTACCATGTTAACCATATCCATTCACCCATTCACTCAGGAATTTTTCAGGGACTAAACCAATGGCCCCAATATCTATTTCAAAAAATCATATATTCAAGCCCACCCTTTTCTTAAGGTAAGGGAGAATGGCATGATACAGTACCTGAGTCCTTTTTAAGAAAAGGAAACTTCCAACATGATGAGGATTATTATAGGGCTATCCTACTTTTAATGATGAAACTCCCTGAAAATTTGTATGATCTTATATTATCCATTCAAATACCCTTGATATTCATTTTGAATAGTTCTGAATTGGGCCAGTTATATTTAAGCCTGAAGCTTCTCTCCACGATCCCTTGCAGTGACATAATTATTTGTAAATACACACACACACACACATATATACACAAATACCAGCAAAGTCCCTATTAAAAATTCCTAAGACAAATGCTTTGACAATTAAGAATCAATCCCTGAACCATCCTTTTCTTGGGGTTGCACTACTGTCCAAGGAACGAATAGTGAGGACAGTACTGCTAACACCTGAACAACACGCTCGCATCAACTAAAGCTCTGCTTTACCTTGGTGCAATTTTTGGAAAAAACAACAACAACAAGAATCAATCCCTAATTTGTCTGCTTTGCAAGTTCCTAAGGTCTTCTTTTCATGGGATATACCTGCTTTCCTATGTCCCCAGCTCCAGGCCTCCCTAGGGCACAACTCAGCTGCCTATCCCCACCCCTGGCCACCAGCCACAGCTCTTCCAGTGTACCTTCTTGATATAGGCAGCAATGTCCTTCTCTATGTTGTACTTCTCCATAGCCTGTGTGGCACAGTCAACGGCATCCTGTTGCATGTCCTCAGACATGTCTGCGTTCTTGATCACTGCCTTCCGGTCAGACATCGTGACACTGCAGAAGAAGCAAAGAGGTGATACTGACAACCACATGCTCTGAGCAACCAACATTAGCAACTGGGTGTGCTTCAGTGAGAGAGGAGAGTACAGAAGGTGAAGGTACACAGAAAACACAGAGACGACGCAATAGGAGAGGGAGCCCGTAAGTTTTTAGCAGCAAGACATGGCTATAAGCTACATCAGTTTTTATCATATGTAAAGTGAAATTTTCCCAACTCTAAATTTACCTATTTCTGATACTTTTAATAGCACCAATAGCCAAGAAATTACTATATATCACCTACTAGCTATGTCTCTGGGAAAGTTACTTGTGTTTTCATGCCCACATCTTAAAATGGGGACTGTAGGGTTATCCTGAGGGTAAGCCAACTGGCATTAACACCTGAACACAATAAGCCCTTGATTTAATGACCATTATTACATCATTGGTATCACAATGGAAAGATGACAAACTAGGAAATCAGCAGGCCTGATTTCTGGTCCTATGAAGTCTTGGGTTTTGAGACAAATCACTTATTCTCCATTTGATTACTTCCATTTTAAAAATGAGGATAGCACTTTATCAGGGGTTGTTATAAGGATTAAATTATTATCAGAACATCTGAAAACTAGGACAGTCTGTCCCACTGGCTAGATTCAACCCACCACCTGTTTTAGCAAATGAAGTTTTAGAGGAACATGCTACAGTGGCAGATTTTAGTAGTTGCAAGAGGCTATTTGACCTGTAAAGGCTAAAATATTTACTATTTGGCCCTTTACAGATAAAGGTGGCCAACCCTTAGGCTACCAATGCCCAGTGGTGACTGAGATAACAGAAGGTAAAAAACTATTAACAGTCCTGTTTTATATATATGCTATCTAAACCTAGGTATTCCTCCTATAGTGATTACAACTCCGGGGTAGACCTTGCATAGTCCCTTCCTAGGATGACAGGAATCCCAAGAGGCCTGGCCAGAATGTGCCTGGCAGTCTGTTGCATGTGAGGGTGCTTTGTAGAAATAGAGGAGATGAGCTTCAAAATCCTATTCTCCCTCTGTTCTGACCACAGTACTGTCACACAGAACAATAACAACTCCCCCATGCCCCCCCCCCCAGCCCAAGTGAACAAAAGATGCTGTCACTCCAGCCCTGTTTGATACAAGGCTACACAGGGTTTGGCCTACTCAAGGAGAGAATCCCAGTCTCATTTCAGGCCATTCTGACTTGAGTCAACCCTAGTCTATGGACTAGATAGACTGAAAGGGAAACAGAATCATGACTACTTCTTTAGCCTGTACTAGATGCAAAAAATGAATGCATACCAGCTGCCAGATAGGCAGCCCTTGACCAAATCCAAAGCACCTTTGTCTGACACTATCAAGCTACGCAGGGCTGGTTCCACTTCAGCAGAAGCTGAGAGTAACAGGTCAGTGGACCAGCACCCTCTGCCCACACACTCCCTGAAAGGAAAAGTCAGACTCTCAAGACGTGTCTATGAGCACCACCTGGTGCTGAGCAAAGGTCAGGAGAACCCTGTTTAAGGTCTGACTAGTTATATGACCTTGGGCCAATCAATATCTTCTTTTTAAAAACCAATAATTTTAAAATAAGATAAATGAGGCAGCATCAGTGAGTTTGGACAAAGGTACAAAAACAGCACAGGGAGAATGTGCTATCTTATAAGGCTCTTTATACATAAAGAAAACTAATGTCACCTGGTGGCCTGTTCCAGCTCACAACTCAGAAAAGAGCAGTTTATAAACCCAAGAGTGGGGGTGAGACCCGGCTACAAAGGGCTAAGTTAAAGTATGAAATTAGCAACCCATTTTCCCAGCAAGCTCACTTGCTCCACTGCCTCATCCCCAAAGTCCAAAGGAACAACTTTATCACAGTAATTAAAAGCCACCTTACTCTCCAGGAGAGAGCCTGCAGTTACATAACATTGGTCTTGTGACTACAATGCCCCGATTCTTCACCCCCTGGCCCCCTAGGCGTCGGAGCGGTGAAGCCTCCCCTGTCCAAGGTGCCAGTGAGAAAAGAACAGGGAGGTGCCCAGTCTAGTCCCTCCCTCCTACGGGGGGTAGAGAGCAAGGGACCTGAGCCTCCAGATAGAAGGATGACCAAAAGGCCCCAGGCCAGCCGCTTCAGTCACGAGCCAGGAGCTCCTTTGAAAAGCGAAGAGGGCACCAGGACAGCTCGCCATCCTGTCTCCGGTTTTGCACAAAAAAAAGACTTAAGCTTTCGAATGACATGGACCGCCATCCTCAGCCCCCAACACACACAAACGCTTGCTTTTCTTCCCTTCAGATCTCCGAAGAGGTCATATCCCCTCCAGCATCCCACCTCCCAGAAGGCCAGCACCTGGGGAATGAGAAAGCATCCTCCTCCCCACCTCCGCCCCGGCCGGTCAGCCGCCCTCCCCCGAGCAGCGCGGGAGTGACTGGGCGTCCTCGCCGCAGAAAGGACGCCCCAGAGGGTGGCGGGGGCGGCGGCGGCGGGAGGAGCCGCGTCACGCCCGAGCCCTCTCCACCCCACCCCCTCGGCCCCATACACCAGAGGCCTGCACGCAGCGCCGGGAGACTCGAGGGGACGAGAACGGCACCTGCGCAGCCCGGGGTTTCCAGTCGCGCCCAGGGGGTCGAGAGGACACACAGGGTGGCGCAGCTCCGAGAGGGAGGGACGACGGGGGAGTCACGCCGAAGCCAGCCCTGCTCCGAGCCCCGCGTGGAGGAGGTCGCAGGGGCACGAGCTTGGGGCCGCACGCGACAGGCGTGGGCCGCCACCCTAGGGACACCCCCACCCACCGCTCACCTTCACACGAGCGAGTCCGCGTGGGGCCCCGGGGGAGCAGCGATGGCCTGAGGCAGGGCGCGGGCAGGGGCGGTATCCCCTTGGCTCCTCCTGCAGCAGCAGCCGCCGCCGCCGCGGTCTCCGGCTCCCGCAGCCCCGGGCCGAGCGCTCGCCGCCGTTATCCACTATTCGAGCTTCCTCGGCCGCCCGCGCTCCTCCTCGCGCCCGCCGGCCCGCCCGCCTGCTCCGCGTTGGTGCTCGCAGCTCCGCTCTGCTCTGCCGCTGAGAGCGACTGACGCGCGGCCCCCACTGAAATAGCGCCCCGCTCCGGCCCCCCCCGCCACGCGCGCCGCCGTCCGCGCTCCCCATTGGCTGTGCCCGTCGGGCCCCGCACTGCGGGCTTCTCCCCGCGCCGCTCTCGCCCCACATCTTGTTTCCTCCCACAATGCCTCGGGGCAGAAAGGGGTGGGGAGAGGGAGCTGGGAAGGGTGGGGGGAGGGAGATGTGGCTCGAAGAGAAAAAAAGAAGAGGAATGCAGACCCCTTTACCCAGGGCTGGAGGGGCTCGGCCTAAAAAGAAATAAACAGGTGAGACTCAAGGCCAAAGACCCCAATCCCAAGAAGAATAAAGATCCATGGAGCTGATAGGGAAGTGGTAGAGATCCTAACCTTAGGGAGAAGGGGAAAGTCAAGTCATCAGCCTCAGAGGAAAAGACAGGACCCCCTCCCTCCCCCCAAATCTGTGGGATGTAGAACAACCAGTCCTACAGAGAAGCAGAGTTATAAACAGCCCCAGGGCTCTTCCCCTCACATTCAGGGAAGGTCCCTTCCCCTTGCAGCATTTTTCCTGAGTCTCTAGGCCACAGGACCTAACTCGCAGCAAGGGCCCCTAGCTGTTTATCTCAAGAACAATGGGGGCAGACCCTAAACACAACTGTGAGAAGACAGGTTTGTCTTTAAGTACCCAGGCCCGGGTGAGAGTAAGCCTTTTCTGGTCAGTTGGTCCCTACCTGTCTGGTTACAGGACTGCAGGGGGAGTGAACAGAAGAACCCTCTAGAGGTGGGAACGGAAGCCTGCCAGAGCTGTGAGGAGCCATAAAATTCACCTCATCCGTATTCCACACCTTGGAGGGGAGAGAGCCCTTGGCAGGCCACTACCACAGGTTGGGGCTGGAATGGCTTCTAGGCTGTAAAGTGGTGCGTCTAGGTAGCAGCTCCTCTGGTAGCTGAAGAGGCTTTTTGCAAGCTTGTGTGTAAATGTGCACATTGAAGAGTACCTGCCCTTCACCCCACACAGCTCCAGAGAGCAGGAAACATCTGCTTTCTTCCCCTCTGTTTCACAAAGGAAGTGTCTACCTAAAGGAGTGCTGAGAGTCTATTAGGAGCCAACCATTTGGGCCACACAGTGAGGATTGAAAAGCTCCCATTCCCATCATTTTCCCTTCACTGCCCCAAACCATAGTCAGGAAGTCAGGCCTGCTCTGGCCCTTGGCATGCTCTGGTTTGAAACGTCATTATTTAGTGTTCATTATGTGTCCAGGGAAACCTGGAAAATCATCCCCTCCCACTTCTGCTTTCCACGGCTCTCATCTCCCAGCCTCAATCAGGATTTCAAGGCCTAAGGCAAGGGTGTCCAGCCTTTTGGCTTTCTGGACCACATTGGAAGAATTGTCTTGAGCCTCACATAAAGAACACTAACACTAATGATAGCTGATGAGCTAAAAGAAAAAAAAAAAATGCAAAAAAATCCCAATGTTTTAAGAAAGCTTACAAATTTGTTGGGCTGCATGCGGCCTGCAGGCCTTGGGTTGGACAAGCTGGCCTAAGGTATCCTCTCATACCAAGGGTATTCTGATGTCAGCCTCTGTGGGAATGAATGGGGGGTGGGGCGCATGTGGGGAGGGAGGGAGAAAGGAAAAGAAGGATGCATTATCCACTTAGAGCTAATCTTATGGACTACTGGGAGGAGAACTGGTACCCTCTTTCTCCAATGATGATTAGCTGCCAGCCCCTTCTATGGCCTGAATGTCCAAACTACCATGTATGGTTGTGCAGGTTGTTCACTGTACAGTGGAGCAAGTTGGGGCTGATATACAGGCTGCACTCCACTTAATAAGCTGTGTGCTCTGATACAGGCCAGTGTTCACCCAAAAGATGCATACCTTTTTGGAGCATGCATAAAAATGATTATGAACTAGTGGTGGCCCTTTCAAGGTCATGAAGACAGGGTAGAAATCCTCCCTCTCCCTGGCCCCCTTCCCTAGAGTAGAGTAGAGTAGGGCAAGAGTTTGATCATTCCTAGTCCTGGGCTGTAGTAGGGTAGAGGTACAGACACAGAGAACTTCAAGTAACAGCAGTCAAAACAAAGGCTTTTGACTTTTAAGAAATATGGGTATTAGAGAGAGAGGGAGAGAGAAAAATATGTGCGGTAAAGACTAAACCCTGGGGTATCAGAGAAACTTATTATAACAGTATGGTTTATAAATAGGAGTCAATACTTATAGAGCCCTCACTCTGTGCCAGGCTCTATTCTAAGTGTTTTAAATGTATGTATCATTGCATTTAACTCTGGAGCAACCATGGTGGATATATTACTATTCCCCTGTACAGAGGAAGGAGGCACTTAGAGAAGGTCAGTAATTTGCTCAAGATTACCCAGTTTGTCAGTGGCAGGATTCAATCCCAGGCTGTCTGCTCCCAGTATCTGCACTCAGATTCCACTCTCTAGTCTTCTAACAGAGAAAAGAAAAAAGTGTAAATCAGGGGTTCAGCGCTCTATCTAAATCATACCAGCATTTCCTGAGCTTAGCTGACTCCAAAGACTTTTTTTACTCAAACATTTATTAACATCTCCAAGAACTACTATTCCACAGAACATAGTTTGGGAAATTTGTGCTATACTAATTACTGCTATTTATGTAAAATGCTTACTGTTAAGGATAATTACTATGCAACATAGTAACTGTTATAATAAATATGTTGGCTAACTTGGTGCATGTTGGTGCCACTACACATTCACAATTGCCCAGTTTTCTGTTGCCCAGCTAGTTGAATCATGTCTTCAGATTTTAAAACCAGAGGGGACTTTTGTTTTTGTCTTATCCATGGGCACCTTACCCTCTGGCTACTTCTTTAACTTGAGGGTTCCCCAGGGCATGGTACTTCAGTTACTGCTCCATTTGAGTAGTTTCATCCATAAATATATTTTCTTTACCATGATCTGGGCCTTGATAGCCCTCCTAGGTCCCAGACTACTCTACTGTGAGTGTCGCATAAGCTCTTGAGACCCTTTACATACGCACATATAAACAAAACCCTGGTCCTTAAGACCATTGGCCCTGGAGTCAGAATGCCTGGATTCTAGCTGATTTTCACCACTCTATCAGCTGTTCAGATCTGGCCAAACTATTTGGCATCACATTCATTTTCCTCATCTATAGATTGAGAATAATAATATCTACCTTATAGAGTTATGAGAAAATGCATGAAAAACTCTTGGCGAAATGCCTGGTCCCTATAAGTGATTAAAAAATATTAGCTATTATCAACATCTCTCTTCTAGACTCATTTCCCTTTCCTGTACTTTTTATCTCGGTTCATGGCCTGTGAGCCCCATTGGATTTGTCTCTCCCTTTCCCACCACATCTCCATCATCACCTACTGGCTATTTCTCTAATTCATGTCTCCTTTTATTTTAGTGCCTCATTCTCATTAGAAATGCCCTGCATCAGGCAGGCACTCATGTTGTCTTCTTTTTTATTTTTTTCCAAAGATTTATTTATTGTTTTTGACACACAGAGAGAGATACAGAGTCAGAGACAGAGAGAAGGGGGAGGGCCCAGAATAGTCTCCATAGTTTCACATCATTGGTTTTTCCACATAGTTTCATTCCACAGGTGGGAGTGGGGCTGCACAGGGCAGGAACTGGGCCGGGGTCTCACCCCCGTGAGAACCGAACTGGGGGCACTCCCCAGTTCAGCATATGGGTCCACACAGGTCGGGGCCGGGATTTGATCCTCGGTCCCCAGGGCTGCAAAGTAAGCGCTTAACCCACTGAGCCATCCCGGCTCCCCCATCATTTTGTCTTCTTATTGGTTCCCTGCCCCCATTCTTGGCTCCTCCCCAAATCCAAACTGCAGTGATTTATCTAAAATGCAAATATCCTAGGCACCCCACTCTTCCCCGCTCAGAAAAAAAGACCATGCCTTACTTCTCTCTCTTTCACACACACACACACACACACACACACACACACACACACACATCTGTTTGCCTTATCTTCCCACACTTCCCATCTCCCTCTTCAATCTCTAATAACACCAAAACTCCCTGTGGTTTCCCCCACACCCAGATTTCACACCTTTGGCCATGTGGTTCTCTTGTCTATGAAGCTATGATTTTCTTTCCTGGATAACTCCTTTGTTTGAGTGTCCTCTATGAAGCCTTCCCTGAATCCCAAGTGGAATGCATACTCCTCTTCTGTGCTTTGGTACATCCAGGGCATATCACTGACCATATTCTTTTAAACTTGTCAATCTCATGTTTGTCTATAGTTCCTTGCAGACAGGGATTATGCCTTATTTGTGTGGGCTGTAGAAGCTAGCACAGTTCTTGGAACACAAGAAGTTCTCTATAAGTATTGGTTAAACTGACCATGCCCATTAATGGCTGAAAAACATAGCTGGGAAGGACACTCTGTTTCTTCCTCCACTCAGTGACCCATGGCCAGGCTCTTCTGTCTCTAGAACCAGAAACAAATGCTATTTACACCAGGCCCTTCCTGCCTAGATCCAAGTTGCTAGCTAAGACAAATCATTGTCAGCCTTGGGTAAAGTTCAGGCCTGATTTTTTTTTTTTAAGTTTTATTTATTTATTTATTTATTGACAGAGAGAGAGAGAGAGAGAGAGAGAGAGAGAGAGATACAGAGACAGAGACAGAGAGAGAACTGAACTGGGGGAGCTCCCAGTTCAGCATATGGTTCCACACGGGCCGGGGCCGGGATTCGATCCTCGGTCCCTGGTGCTGCAAAGTGAGCGCTTAACCCACTGAGCCATCCCGACTTCCCCTCAGGCCTGATTTCTGAATTGATTTCCTCCTCAGAATCTCCACTGAGAGTGGCTGATACCCTGACACCTTACAGGTCAAAACAATTAAGGACTCTTCCACCCCAGCTAATTGGGTCACTCAGAAAAAAGAGACCATGACAGTGACAGAGGTCGTTTCACCAAACCCTTTAGCTATGGACTTGCTTCAAGGGCTCCAAGAGGATGGAGATAGATCTCCATTGCAATGCAAACTCTGATGCCATTCCCTCTGCCAGGTGCCCAGTGGGAAAACCTAAGGAAGAAAGCAACATGACTAAAACTGCTGGAATCTGCCCCAATTCCTTGCTGATTTCTTGGGTGGCCTTGAAAGGCATACTTCCCTAGGCAACAATTTACCAAGCTCCATGTTGCTCCCCCCCCCCCCCAAGTCCCCTGAAACCAGTAGGAGCAAGCCACGGTCAACCATGTGACAAGGGGCTAGTAAGATGAGCACTGCACTGGGAGTCAGAGGAAAACCCCAGTGTGGCTCTAGTCAAGTTATGTCACCTCTCAGAATCTGGATTTCTTTATCTGGAAAATGTAGGATGATAACCTGTGAGGCTCCTGTCAGCCCCCTCTGAGTCTCTGAGTTCAATAGCCCCTATCAGAAAGGGTGCCTACCCTGTGGGCTTAAGTGCCTCTTTGTATGACCCTTTTCTCTGACCCACTCAAGAGAGCATAATTCTACACTTCCACACCACCCTCCAAAATTGGGATATCATTTTGTTCATCTTTGTAGTCCTCAGTTAACAAAAGTACCTTGACATAGTTAAGATTCAATGAATGTTTAGAGCTTTAATTAAAATATTAAAGCAAATGGTCACCAAGAAGGAACCAAAGAGAAGATGATGCTCCAATGGAAGTATAGTAGTCATTTCTAGGTCATGTCTCCTTCTTATAATTTAGGAGTTTTCCTACTTTATTATCTGGAGTTACCCTGCCCCTGCCATGATAGAACCATGACAATGACATGAAATTTCAGCCCTTGAACATCCAAAAGATCAATTTAGGATTCTTGGGTGGAAGAAATGTGTGCAGAAAAAAACAGGACCAGAATAGCCCCCACCCCCACTGACTCCAGGGAGCAGGAACCATGGAATTGTTTCCTCAGGGCATTCTAGTGGGGCAGATCACTGTCTTTTTCCTGGGGTTAGCCCACTCTTGTTCAAACTCCCAGAGAAGAGCAATTACATAATTGGACAAATTGAGTCACAAGTCCACCTTTTGGCCATGGAAATAAAGTGCAGCTTGATGGATAGACCTTCTGTGATTGAGTGGGGAATAGCTGACAGAAGGAAAATCCACATGCAGTTATATAAGCAAGAGAATGGGTACTGGGCAGGCAGAAACCAGCGATTGCTCTTGGAGAGCCTCAAGATTATCTATGTGAGAGATCCCTGTCCCCTTGGTCATAAAAACATACATTATGCTCTCTCATCCCCAGTCTCTTAGAATGAGGTGGGAAATGATGAAAGAAGCCCTAAAAACCAATAGGTCTGCATAACTTTCCTTTCCTTTGTGAAGACAATTTTGGAGGGAAACTTTGCGTTGTCAGGTATGTTGTAGTATATTCCAGTTGTCAAAAACTACTTTTTTATCTTCTCACTAGGAAATGCAAGCCTACCTTATATTTCACACAATAAGGTAGTGTGTGTGTGTGCATGTAGAGAAAGAGTTCACATATCATAAAATTCATCTTTTTAAAGTATACAATTCAGTAGTTTTTAGTAAATTCACTGAATCAAAACCAGCACCACTATCTAATTTTAGGACATTTTCACCACCCCCAAAAGGAACCCCATACTCATTTGTCAATCACTCTGCTACTTCCTCCCAATTCCCACTAATTTACTTTCTATCTCTATGGATTTGCCTATGCTGGACATTTCATATAATGGAATCATAAAATATATGATCTTTTGTGCCTGCATTATTTCACTTAGTGTAATGTTTTTAAGGCTCATCCATGTTATCCTTGAATCTGCATTCACTCCTTTTTATGGAAGTTAACATTCTATTGTATGGATGTACCACATTTTGTTTATCCATCAGTTAATGGACATTTGGGTTGTTTCTACTCTTTAGCTATTATGGATAATGCCTCTATAAACATTCATGTACAAGTTTTTGTATTGACACACGCTTTCAATTCTCTTGGATATACACCTACATGAGGAATTGCTGTTTTATGGTAATTCTGTGCTTGTGCTTAACATTTTGAGGAATGGGTGGACTGTTTTCCAAAGCAGCTGTACCATTTTACATTCTTACCAGCAGTATATGAGGGATAAAATTCTCTGTATCCTCACCAACAACTGTTATTATCTGTCTTTTTCATTATAGCCATGCGAGTGGGTATGAAACAGTATCTCATTATGGTTTTGATTTGTATTTCCTTGGTGGCTAATGATTTTTTTTTTTTAAGATTTATTTTATTGTTTTTGACAGAGATAGAGACAGAGAGAGACAGAGAGAAGGGGGGCAGAGCAGTCTCCATAGTTGTCTGTCATTAAGGTTTAGTCACCTTAATGACACTTTTTTCCAATGAAAAGGAGGACATAAGTAAGGAGGACATAAATAAATTAAAGAAACAAATATTGCAAATAAAAAAAATTATTCTTTGCAACAATAAACAGAAAGCATTATAATATAGTAAATAGAAAATGCAGGCGTATTATGATTATTTAAATATGAATATTTTTCGATTGAATATTTTTTGTTAATGTGTCATTTTCTAACAAAATATTAGAAATATCCGTACAAGAACTATTTTTCATATTGAATTTCACAGCAAGTGCTGCAGCTAGAGTATCAACATTCAGTCTTGATTTTTCAGTTGTCCAAAAATCATTAGCAATTGAAAATACCCTTTCAATGGCTGTGTTAGTGCCAGGGCAGCACAATGTAAATTGGACTAGAAGAAGTAAATTTTCATATGGTATATGTGCATTTTTGAAATGGTTGAATATTTCCACCCATCTTTAATCAACTTCAACATGTTCATTTTCCCACTCAACCAATTTTTCAGAATTTAAATAAATATTCAGTTTTCTAATTTCTTCAAATAGACAATTGCCATCTATTTTAATGTCTGGTAGTTCTGTGGATAAAAACTAAACACAAGTCAAAAAGGAGGACAGCTAGGAGGACACTTTTCGAGGGAGGACAGAACTTCCAAAAGGAGGACTGTCCTCCCTAAAGGAGGACGGTTCGTCACCTTACTGTCATGAGTTTTCAACATGGTTTTGTTCCACACAGGTGGGTGGGGGCCTCACAGGGTGGGTAGTGAGCTGGGGGCCTCCTGCGTGGGAGGAACATCCCCTCGAGCCAGGGGCCAAACCAGAAGGCAAGAACCGAACTGGAGGCCTCCCACATGGGAAGCCTCTCCCAGTTCAGCATATGGGTCTGCACAGGCCACAGCTAGGATTCAATCCTCAGTCCCCGGGGCTGCAAGCCAGCGCTTAACCCCACTGAGCCATCCTGGCTTCTCCAGCTAATGATTTTGAACATCTTTTCATGTGTTTATTGGCAATTTGTATATTGCATCATTATTTGTGACATGGTTTCATTCTACACAGGTGGATGTGGGGCCATGCAGGGCGGGAACCAAACTGGGGCCTCCTGCTTGGGAGGTGAGAACCTTTGCCGCCATCCCAGTGGTTACTGGTTGTGCCGCAGTTCAGCACATGGGTTTGCACAGTCTGGGGCTGGGATTCAATCCCTGGACCTGGCAATCGCAAAGCAAACTCTCAATCTGCTGAGCTATCCCAGCATCCCAGATCCTTTGTTCACTTTTTTTTTTAATTGTTTTTGAGAGAGAGAGAGAGAGAGAGAGAGATACAGAGACAGAGACAGAGATACAGAGACAGAGAGAGAACTGAGCTGGGGGAACTTCCCAGTTCAGCACATGGGTCCGGACGGGCCAGGGCCGGGATTCGATCCTCGGTCCCCAGGGCTACAAAGTGAGTGCTTAACCCACTGAGCCATCCTGGCTTCCCTTGTTCACTTTTAAACTAGGTTATTTGTCGTTTTATTATTGAGTTTTAAGAGTTCTTCAGATACAGGGTCTGGCAGAAGTAACGCCCTTTTTTAAGTTTACCAGCTCATAAAAAAGGGGCATTACTTCTGCTAGACCTGTATTCTGGATACTAGACTCTCATTAAATACATAGTTTACAAATACTCTCTCCCATTTTTACAGATTGTATTTTCACTTTCTTGATGGTGACCTTTGAAACATAAAAGGTTTTAATTTTGATGAAAACCAATTTGTCTATTTTTTCTTTTGTCCCTTAACCTTTTAATGTCATCTCCAAGAAATTACTACCTAACCCAAGATCACAAAGATTTACTCCTATATTTTCTTCTAAGAGTTTTAGCTCTTGCTAAATGATCTAGTTTTATTTAATTTTGTATATGGTTATGAGGTGAGAGCTCACTTCTTCTTCTTCTTTTTTTTAATTGTTTGAGAGAAAGTGAGAGAGAGACAGAGAGAGAGACAGAGAGAAGGGGGAGGGCACAGAGCAGTCTCCACAGCTGTACATCATCACTTTTCGACATAGTTTCATTCCACACAGGTGGATGTGGAGCCATGCAGGGCAGGAACCAGGCGAGGGGCCTCCCACAAGGGAATCTCACCCCAGTTCAGCATATGGGTCTGCACAGGCTGGGGCCAGGACCAGGACTCGATCAAGGCCACAAAGCGAGTGCTCAACTCACTAAGCCATCCCCGCATCCCCTACCTTCATTGTTTTGTAAGTAGATATTCAATTGTCCTACATCATTAGTTGAAAAGATCATTCTTTTGCCACTAAATTTTCTTGATACCCTTATCAAAGATCAATTGACCATGAATATAAGAGTTTATTTTTGGACTCCCAATTCTATTCAATTGATCTATATTTCTGATCCATGAACATAGGATTTTGTCCCATTTATTTAGGTCTCCTTTAATTTCTTTCAATCATGTGTTATAATCAGTGTACTTGCTTTGGACTTCTTTTGATAAATGTATTCCTATTTCATTCTTTTGGGTATTATTATAAATTGAACTGTTTTCTTAATTTCATGTTCAGATTGTTCATTGCTAGTATATAGAAATACATTTGATTTTCTGAATAATACATTGTAGTTTGTATTTGCAACATTGCTGATCTCATTCATTAATCCCTAATAATTTGTGTGTGTGTGTTTGTTAGAATTTTCTATATACAAGATTATACCCTCTAAGAATAATTTTAATCCTGTCCAATCTGGGTGCCTTTTTTTCACTTGCCTAATTGTCCTGGCTAGAATCTTCAGTATTATTTTGAATAGAAGATATCTTTGTCTTATTCCTGATCTTAGGGGAAAGCTTTCAGCCTTTCACCACTAAGTCTAATGTTAGGGGTGTGTGTGTGTGTGTGTGTGTGTGTTTAAGATTTATTTTATTGTTTCTGACAGAGAAGAGAGACAGAGAGAGAAGGGGGAGGGCCCAGAGCAGTCTCCACAGTTGTATATCATTAGTTATGACATGGTTTCATTCCACAGAGGTGGGCAAGGGGCCACACAGGGTGGGAACCGGGCCAGGGGCCTCCCACATGGGAAGCACACCCCAGTTTAGCATGTAGGTTGGCACAGGCCAGAGCCAGGATTCAATCCTCAGACCCCAGGCCTGCAAGTCTAGTACTCAACCCACTGAGCCATCCCAGCATCCCAGATGTGAGTTTTTTGTAGATGCTTTTAATCAAATTGAGGAAGTTCATTTCTATTTCTAGATGGTTGAATGTCTTTTATTGTGAAAAGGTGTTGAATTTTTTCAAAAACTTGTTTGGTATCTATTGAGATGATCATGTGATTTTGGTCCATTATTCTATTAATATGGTGCAGTATATTAGTTTTCAAATTTTAAACTAATCTTACATTCCTGGGATAAATCACACTTGGTACTGATGTATAATCCTTTTTATCTGTTGCTGGGCTTATATTTTGTTGAGGATTTTTGCATCTATATTCATAAGTGATATTGATATTATACATATTGCAATGTCTTTGTCTGGTTTTTGTATTTAGGTAATACTGGATAATACATGGAGTGATTTGTAAGTGTCCCCTCCTATTCTATTTTTTGAAAGAATGTGAAGAATTTGTATTAATTCTTTAAACATTTGGTATAATTCACCAGTGAACTCATCTGAGCCTGGAATTTTCTTTGCAGGAAAATTTAAAAATACTAATGCAATCTCTTTACTTATTTTAGGTCTATTCAGATTACCTACTTCTTAAAGTAGTTTCAGTCTCTTGAACAATTTGTCCATTTTATCTAGGTTATCTAATTTCATAGCATTAAATGGTATAGTTGTTCATAGTATTCCTTTATAATCCTTTGTGTTTCTTTAAGGTCTGTACTAATGTCCCTTCTTTATTCTTCATTTTAGTAACTTGAGTCTTCTCTTTTTTCTTGGTCACTCTAGCTAAAGATTTGTCAATTTTGTTCATCTTTCCAAAGAACCAACTTCTAATTTTATTAATTTTTCCTATTGCTTTTCTATTTCTATAAGGTGGTTCTTGAGCACTCAGATGATATACTCATAAGCTGCCTGGGTCAGGGGAAGCTCAGACTGGTACTATTTCTTTGAGCTACAGAAAGCTAGAATCAAACTCAACTCCTTGTCCATTTCACTCTAAATCAGGGTTCTCTCCCTTATCCCCATGACTCCTGCAGTGATATGACAGTAAGCAGAGACCACCCTATTACTTGGGGGGCTGTGAGGGACAAAATTCCATTAAACCCATAAACATTTTTTATATCTATAACAAGCTCTGAGGAAGGTAACAAAAGAGACAATAATGGGGAGACAGAAGTAGCCAGACTTTTCCAAGCTCACAGTCTAGTTGGGGAGACACACATGTATGCTATCAACTTAAACACAGGCCAGACTACAATGAGGGCTGTGACTGAGAGTAAGCAAAACTCTCACAGTTGGAACATGGGGACAGGGAGTTGGTGGGCATTTAATCTGTCTGAAAGAGTCAGGTAATAGAAATGTTGGCATTTGAGGTAAATGTTGAAACATGGTAGGACGTGGGAAAAGAGAAAAGGAAGGGAGGGAAGGTTTTTCAGTTAGAGAGAAGCACACAAGCCAAGGCAGGGAATGGTAGGAAGCCAGGCCTGGCAGGGACGGAGTGTGCTGGCGAAAGGAACAGGCCAAACTTTGGAGGGACCTAAAGGATGTGCTAAGAAACTAGAACTTTATCCTTAACACAACTCGGGGCCCACTGAAGGGCACTGAGCAGAAGGATGACATAACCAGTCTATGTAGGAATTTGGGGCTGCAACAGAAACCCAAGTTGGCTCATTTAGGCTCTATGGTGCCATCCACATCTTTAGAAGCAGCACAGACAGCTGCTTTTATCACTGTTGATCACCCCTCCTTGGGACTGTCTCCTCCCTAAGCTTCTGTGGCATAACACTTCCCTGATTTCCTTCCTGCCTCTTTGGCTGCTGTCGCAGACACCTCTTCCTCTGCCTACTCTAAGTCCTGGTGTTCTCCAGAGTTCTGTTCTAGATCCTTTCTCTTCTCACTAAACCATTGTCCCTTGGAGATCTCACATGTTGCCATGGCATCAATGGTCAACTGTGGATTGGGAAATCCCATATCTATATGTAGCTTTCTCAGACTACTCTCCTTATTTAGACCCATCACATCTAACTATACATTGCACATCTCCATTTAGATATTATATTCATTAAAATTAGGTCCAGCTCTAAGTAGAAGGACAATCCCAATTAAAACAACCCAAACAATATAAGAGTTTATTTCTCTTTTAGCTAAAAGGACTCCAAAGATACTAAGTCTAGGCCTGGTATGGCAACCTAGGAGTCATAGCTCTGAAATCTGTTCCTTTGTCTCTATCTGCAAGCTACCATCCTCCTCCAAGTCAACTGCAACAGCTTTGTCATTCTTGCTCCCCTCAAATGCATTCTCTGCATCTACACTGTCCAACATGGTAGCCGCTAAACATGTGTGTCTATTGAACATTCAAAAGGTAGCTAGTCCAAACTGAGATGCACTGTAAGTGTAAAATACTGAAAGGCTTAATATGAAAAAATGTAAAATATCTTATTTCTCTATTGATTATATGTTAAATGATATTTTGATATTTTGAATTCAATAAAATATATCATTTAAAATTAATCTCACTGGAGTTTGTGTTTTTTTGTTTGTTTGTTTTTTGTTTTGTTTTTTGTTTTGTTTTTTACATTTTTAATGTGGCTATCAGAAATTCTCAAATTATACATGTGTCTCACAGTTACTGCTCTCGTTATATTTCTATTGAACAGCATCACTCCCCACAAAAGTAAAAAGGATCTTTCTTTAAAAAAAAAAAAAAAAGATTTATTTAATTGCTTTTGACAGAGACGGAGACATACAGAGACAGAGAAAGACAGAGAAAAAGGGCCAGGGGCCCAGAACAGTCTCCATAGTTGTACATCATCAGTTTTCAATATGGCTTCATTCCACACAGGTAGGCAGGGGCCATGCAGGGTGGGAACTGGGCTGAGGGCCTCCCACATGGGAGGCATGCCCCCTAGAGCTAGAAGCCAAACCGGGGAGTGGGAACCAAACTGAGGGCCTCCTGCTTGGGAAGCACACCTCAGTTCAGCACATGGGTCCACACAGCCAGGGTCAGGATTCGATTCTCGGTCCTTGGGGCTGCCAAGTGAGTGCTTAACCTGCTGAGCCATCCCAGCTTCCAAAAAAAGGATCTTTCTAAAACACAAATCTGAACATATCACATGTCTTCTTAAAATGTTTCAGTGGCTTATCTTTGTCTTTAGAATAAAGTTCATTCATTTTGCTCTTTATGGTTTTCAAGCCCTCCATGACCCAGCCCCAGCCTCACCTTCCAGCCCCATCTTTTACCACTTTCTCCCCCCACCTGCCTCCCGCACAGTACGCTCCAGCCCTACACACTGCTTTCAGTTCCTTACATGTACAGGTGCTCTCTGTCCTCTGTGCCTTCACGCATGGTATTCCCTGTGCCTGGAACACTCTTTTCCCTCTTGGGTGGCTCAATGCTCCACTCATCTTTCCAGCCTCAGCTTAGCTGTGTCTCTTCCCTGAGAGGACTTCCCAGCTACCCTGCTTCTCTGAGTTCCCATTACTTTTCTATCCTGACCTCTCCCCACCTCACTCCCAAATAAGTGTGCCAACTGTGTTCTCCAGACTGGTCAGAATCTGGACTGTCATGTTCACTGTGTGTCCCCAGCACCTAGAGCAAAGGCAGGCACATGGTCACTAGTCAACAAGTATTTGCTGAAACCCCAAAGCCAGACAAACAAACTTTCAGATGGAGGGTTGGGCCAGACCAGATGGCTTCTAAGTCTTACAGACATGGCTACCCAGTGACCATCATGTCCCCAGTTTGGGAAGTGAGGCAAAGGGAGATTGGCAGCACGTTACCTGGTCTTCAGTCCTGCTCCAGGCTTCACAGGCCCATGTAGGGAGACCTAGGCCACCACAGTCTCTTCTTCCTCCCCAGGAAGCACAAGTGGCACTGACTGCCCTCCCTGGAAAGCTCCCTGGCATGTGCCCCAACGTTTTCAGAAAGAGCTATATTAAGGATTCTCACCAGAAAGGAGCTTCCTACTGGGTGTGGGTGGGGTGGGATAGGTTGAAAGGGGGACAGAGGGAAGGAGGGTGCCCATTTTGAGTTGCTTTTTACCCAGCATCGGAGAACTGATGTGTGTGTTGCTAATGGAGTTGAGCCTCTCAGGGGTGATTTCCTTCTTAGGAGATAGCAGGTGAAGGCGCTAGGGGAATAGGGACCCAGAGCTGAATGAAGACAGGAAAGAACTTGGAGTCAGGAAGCCAAAGAGGGGGTCTCTGGGGCTCCACTGCTAACTTACTATGTGACATGAGTCACATAACCTCTCTGGGCCTCAGTTCCTCATCTATAGTCAAAAGAACCTGCTTTCTGCAAATCTGGAGGGAATGTTGTAAGAACGGAAGGCAATAATGGATGTAAATGGGCTCTGAAAATATAAGTATCAGAGTGAAAGTACCGTGGAAAGACAAGGTTTGTAGGCTGTTGTTCTCTTTGGACAGGAGACGAACATACAGATAGTTGTGGGAATGAGGCTGGGGCTGGTGGGTGGGAGCCCACCTTCTCTCAACAAAGTAACAGAGCTGGAAACCATCCTCCCAGCCATAGCCCAGTAGCCTGATCTGCCAGTTCTAAATTTGGACCAGAGAAGCTGAGTCTTGAACGGAGCCTTGGAGAAAGTGGGCCCAGCTGGAAACCTTAGGGCCCTGAAAGGAGCAGAGTCCCATTTTGGGCCCCTCACTGCTTCTGACACACCTAGGTGATCATGAATACACACGCACATGCACAAACACACCCTTTGTACATAACACCCACATCCCAGGTCCTCTGCCCATGTCCTTGCACCTTATAGGCTCAGGTTACCCCTTTTCAAACTGGAAGGATTCTCAGTGGATTGACAGTGCCCTTTACCCCGCTAGAGACCACCTGTCGTGGGCTGCTCCAGGCAGAGTCCCTGACCCCTACAGAGTCCCTAGAAAGGGTAACTAGATTTCCCTCTTTCCTCCTGAAGTGGGTCCTGAAGTTGGGACGCACACTGGAGATCCTCCCTCTTGGGGCCGACCCAGCACCTGGCAAAGCCATTGCGCACGGCTTTTATTATCCTTGTCCCTTTTCCTTTCATAGCCAGGTCAGATCTCACAAAGCAATCGGTAGTACCTGCAGTTCCCAACCTAGAGAACTGAAAACACGTTCCCCAGCATGCTGCCAGCAGCAGCCAGAAAGAAGAGGCTCTGTAATTACAGACAGGCAGGAATTTGCCTTCCCGTTCTCATCTGTGAAGCCCGTCCATTCCCTTCCTTTCCCATGGTGCCTTACAAAAGGAAATGTGAAACTGGGCCCTTCAGAAAAATGAGTTCCAACTCCCTACTCCACCGTGGGCAAACATTAGTACTTGCTACGATTCAAATTCATTCAGTCATGTATCCAGTCCTTCATCCAAAACACATTTAATGGCCCCCTGCCAGGTGCTGGCACTGGAACAGGTGTGGGCACACACCTGATGTGACCCCAGGCCCTACTTTTGAAGAGCTCACAGTGTAGTCAGGAAGTTAAGGTATATGGCATAAGTAGTTATAGGAAAAAATTAAAAAGTGATGTGTGATAAAGAAAGTAAAGATAAAATCCTAGATACGAGAAGGATAATTTTGGGAAAGGTGGCTGTTTCTTGAGCAGGAATATAGTATAGTGGCTGAGAATATAGACTCTGGAGACATAGGCCTGGGTTCAAATCCTGACTTTGCTACTTAATAACTGTGTAATCCAATGGAGAAATGGGGAAAATTTGAGGTTATTTTCAAGAAAAGTATAATGTCCAGCACATAGTAGAGCTCAATGGATGTCAGCTGGTATAATCAGGGAATGTGACAGAACATGGGTTTTTTTGTACGTGCAGAGCAGGAAGGTAGGACATTCTAGGAGGATAGGGGCACAGAAAGAAAATGTGGTAGTTTTATGGAATTCCTGTTGGCCACAGCAGAGCCTGTTAGGAGGGAAGAGAGAGATGAGGCCAGTAAATTGGGTTGGGGTTGACCTTTGGAACAATGAATGCAGAAATAAACTTAAGGAGAAGTACAAAGTCCTAGACACAGTGCCCACCTAGCCCCAAGCAATGGTCCTCATCTTTAGAGTCATGTTCTGTTGAACCAACCTTCAGGGTCTCCAAAGATGCGGAGCCAGCCCTGGGGCTTGGTGCAGAGTGTTGGCCTATCTGCTGGGCTCTGCCCACCTAGAAAGGCTTATTCCTGCCTCTCCAGCAAAGTGAGCTGGGATTGGGACTGAGGGAGAAGAGCCATCTTATTGCACAAGGATGAGTGGATGTGGGCATCTGTCTGCCCACAGAAGGGGCACAAAGGCTGGAAGAGGCCTTGGGAAAAGTGACCAATGAGGAGGGAGAAGGAAGTGGAGGGTCGAAAAGGCCAGGCAAGGCTAGTCAGGCTTATGGTCATTACTATTAGCCTGTTTTCCTCTGGGGTTATACTGAATATCCTCCGTCCTATTTGTGAGTGGGGCAGACTGAGAACAAAGATTTCATCAAGCAAAGCAAACTAAGGAGAGGCCCTGCTGGGAGACTGCAAAAGGGCAAAGGGTCCCACAGAGTGATTCCAAGCCAAGGGCACCCTAAATCCAGGCTAGGGGCAAGGTTGGGAGGCAACGTGGCACAGTACAAAGGATCCACGCCTGGAAGAATCAGGAGGTCTCCATTCTTACGCAGGCTGTATCTCTCTTTGTGGACTTTGGAGATATCACTTCCCCTTGGCTTCTCTGTTCCTTCTCAATAAACCAAAGAGTGTTGCTGGGAAGACCTCAGATACTTTTACACCTCTATATGCGAGTTAAGCAATACCCTGCTGTTAGGATTTGAGGTGCTAGAGTGTGTTCTAAACATTATAAGGACCCCAGAATAGCCAGACCTGAGAAAAGAGGAAACTAGAGGGCTGTCCTGAGCCCCCAGTCCTCAGGGTACACAGAGGTGAGGGCTGCAGAAGGGGTGAGGAGCGGAGGGAGAACGAGGGGAGGGAGGGGACAGCCTATCTAAGCACCTGACATCTCCAGGGCAAAAGAAGCTAACTGGTAAGAGGTTTCTTCTCCCAACTCCATGTACCTCAGGATCCTGTGGAAAAGCTGCATTATAATCGATAGCCTCATAAATAAATGAAGAGTCAACGCATCCTGTCTCTAGCTCAGGGCTTCTTCACAGGAAAATAGAACCTTGACCCATTTCTGCTCACCCATTCTGGATTTCAGACTCTTACAAGTCATCTTCGGCATCCTTCTGCCTCTGGGCTGGCCCATCATGCGCCCCATCCAAGAAGGTCAAGGGCTGGGGTTGCCCTCTGCCTGCCCCCACCCAGCCCCAGCACCTAGGCAGGCCCGCCCTGCCTGCAGCCTCCCTTCTCACCCATCCCCTGGGGCTCTCTCACTGTGTGCTATCGCTCTTTCTTCTTCTCACCCCTGGTAAACTCTCGCTCTCCTTCTAGCCCTGCTCCTTGCTTCTCACCTCTCCTGATTTCATGCCTTTCTTTTGACAGACGCTTGGCACCAAACGTCTGAGTAGCAGCAGGAGGAAGGGAGCTGCTCCCAGCCTCTGGCGTCTCCTTCTATACCCACCCCTCAGACCCCTTGTTATCGATTGTCCATTAGCCCCTCAGACTCTGACAGAGTAAATGCATTTCTGGAAGCAATGGACAAAGACCCTTGTAACTTTACAGATCAGACACATGCCAGCAATTGGCTGCAGGGCAATCCTTCTTCTCTCTGACTTCTACTACAACTCTGGAGATGTTCAGCTCACAGGAAAAAGCAAATTTTCGATAAAGCAAGTTCAATATCTTAGACCCCAAGGGCCAAGATGGTGGTGAACCCTGTGCGGGTATGGGCACTGTCTTCTGGGTATGCCTTGAAACACCTTGGGACTTCTCCTCTACATGGGTGCTCTGGTCTCCCCCACCCCCTGCCCCCCCTCCCATGCCTAAGGATTCTTCAGAGCCACTTAGGCAGTGAACACGGAGAAAGGAGTTGTTGGGCTGTGACAGCCCACTTTGTTCATAATTAGCGATCACCATGCTCCAAAGGCCGAACATTCCTTTAATTAAAGGGTTCTGACTAGAAGGTACCATATCTCTGATTTCTCTGTCCTCCAAGTATAAAATTTAGAATATTCCATTTCCTTCGGAGTTATCCATAGCAGTTTCTGCCCCAGCTCCCTAACCCCACCTGGTCTACTCCTGTTATCAGTCGTTACCTGAAGGAATAACTAAGAAGTGAATCTGTATCTAACATACATCCCCACAGTACTTCCCAGCATGCATGAACCAAACCAGTGCTGTTCTGAGACACCTACAGTTCCTGTCTCTCAGCACTGATCACTAGAGTTTCCTTGTCTCCGGGAGGAACTTGGGTCTAGGATGCAGTCAGTATTCCAGGCTCCTGGCTCTGGTTTGGCTATCACACAGCTGACAGGAGGTAGCTCTGGCTGCCCAGAAAGTGACAAAGGATTCATTCCCTGGTACCTCCTAAGAGACAAGGGTGGCCAGGAACACAGGTCAGTGGACTTGTAAAGCAGTTGAAGAATTTGCAAGGCTGTATGAACGAAATCCCCCCAGATACGGGGAATGTGTCTGTACTATGGACTTCCCAGCCCAGGAAAGGGTTATGCCCGCAGCACACTGGCCTTCGGTCATAGCTCTCAGAGCCAAAACGGTCCCCAAGAAGTTCTTCAGCCCAGCTTTTCCCTCTGAGCCACCCCAAGGACTAGCCTGGGAGTGACTGGCCCAGAGTATCCTACAGGGCCCTGGAGTCCAGCCCTAGGCTCCCAGCTCTACCCACAGTGCAAGCTGGGCAGACACTGAGCAAATGGGTAGTGGCTGTCACCAGAGAGGAACTGGCAGCAGATGAAGCAGACTATGTTTTCTTTGCAGGCTGAGGGTAACTGGAGGAAGCTGAGAATGCCTCTGCTCTGTTCTGCTCAGGCAGGAGGAGAGGAAAAGGGGAGGAGGGGAGCAGGGAAGACCAGGGGCTCTCACTCCAAAGGAGGAACTACTCCAGCTCCTAGAGTAAGTGAGGTAGTGTGGACCACAGATGGAGGAGAGGACAGGCTTAGGTCCTCGGGGGGTCCCTGGAGTGGGTATCGGGAGCCTGGGTCCCCTGTTTGGAATGCTCTGGGAGAATCATGGTGAGAGCTAACATTTATTAAGTGCTGGTTTGTGTCAGGCACTGTTGCACTATGAAGGCAGTTTATGTAGGGTTGGGAACATGGCTTAAATGACACAAGACTGGGTTCAAGGCCAACTTTGCTACTTATTAGCTCTATGACCTTGGGTAAGTTATTTAACCTCCGTTACTTCATTAATCAAATGGAAGTAATAATGGTACTGTTCAGATAGGGTTAACATATCCAGAAAATCACTGCCAGGAAGCCTTGGCAGGTTCAGGACCCATGGTCATGGCCCAACAAAGAGTTGGGTTCTCAGAAAATAATGCCTGGGGTTAAAACCTGCAGTTCATATTCCTTATTCCTAGGCTGGCTTTGTGTAAGCCTGATAGAACAAAAACTTCCTTGCTTTCTTTTCCTTAGATTTTCCTACCTACCTGTACACATATTGTATATTCACTCCATTTAACCATTAAGCCCCTAGGACATCAGATTCTGGTCAACATTAAAATAAGTTCTAGGAACAAAGCTTAGGTCTGTTCAGCACAGAACCAGAGTTTTGGTCAATTTAAGATAACACCTTGGCCTCAGGTGTGTTTTAAATCCAGACTCATGGAAGTGCAATGGCCCCATGGACCACATCCCTTGGAAACTGGACTGAACAATGAATGCCCTGACTGACATCAGGACCTGAAGCCATGACCAATTGCTCCCTGCCTTAGCCCTGACCAATCAGTAGAGCTCATGACCCCAACTCCCTAGTAACCGTGATTGATGATTTTTTCCCTATATAAGGCTAACTACCAGAGTCCCTCCTCACAGTGGTCCCTCTCAGACTCTGCCCACACTCCCTTGAGTGTATCCAATAAATTTTATCTTCTTCCTACTCTGTCTGTGGATTCCTTCATAACCCATGAGCAGCAGCCATGACTTTACAAGTAGCCTCCTGATAGTCATGTGAAGATCAAGTGCATTATCATACATAAAGCTCTTAGAGCAGCACCTGCTATGTAGTAAGCAGTAGGTAAGTTTTTGCTATCATACTTCCGTTGACTCCTCCTACAAAGCTCTGAGATATTAACCTCTGAGGCTCAAAGAAGCCAAATGATTGACAACATGGGTGTCCCCCTAATGTCCTCTTTAGGAAGAAGCAGCTTCGGAACCTACCGGTTCCCCAGGTCCATTTGTTTGGAAACTCCGCAGCTACTTCATCAACAGCAGGAACAAAGGTGGATCTCTGTCTTGCCTGTGGAGTCTCCCAGGCCTCTAGGGCCCAGGCTGGCTGGTGGCTTCAGGTTTAGCCAGGGGTCTCTCCCACCACCTCTTGCAGCACCCAGACCTGGTAACCTCCTAGAGGCCTCACTCTGCACCACCACCGGGACCTCGCCTGGAGTTGCTACCTTCCGCATAGTCTCCCTTCCTTGTGCAAGATGCTGGCTGCCCAGACTGGAGGGACCCTTTCGATCGGAGGACAATCTGCTGCTCTGGCCCAGCTCTCTGCTAGCGTGCTGCTCCCCACCCCCCTCAATCCGCAGTGCCTAGTCGCTCTGTTCTCCTGCCAACTTGGCAGCTCGCCTCTGCTGTTACTATCAACACCTCTGAGAGAGAAGCGAGAGGAGTCAGCTCTGATCGCCTGGCGCACTGATCAGCAAATTCATGTCAGAGCCAGTCCTGGAATGTTTCCCGAGCTCCCAAGGCTCCTGGTGGGGAAGCAAAAGTGGGCCTGATCACAGCAGCCCTGATTGCAAAGCAGCCTCCCAGCAGAGCCACTGGGCCTGGGGCAAATCTCCAGACCTCCCAGGAGCAGGCAGCTCTGACAGGAAGGGCTGCAGGGGGATGCTTTGAGGCCAAGCAGGTGCACAAAAGAGACCTGCGGGGTCTCTCTCATCCCAGCTCTTTGCTCAATTCCTAGATGGTTGGTCAGGCTGAGGCAGCCTGCAGCCTGCAGCCAGGGTTAAGGAAACAGGTATTTCTCCAGACTGAGCTCTGAAATGCCTGGGCTGTGCCTTCTTTCTTCTGTCTTTCTTGGACTCGTTGTGTGCAGAGCTCTTGCCTCCCTTGTCAGATTGGATTGGGAGCCCCTAAGCAACCACATTTCCCCCACCGAATGGAAACTTCCACAAGCAGAAAGCATCCACTCTTTTTCTAAGCCTTCTCCCCCAGCATCTGGATCCTGCCCATTGGCTCTATAAAGTGGCTGACACCCTTATCTGACTCCTGGGGACCTAGTTGAGAAGAAGAGAGAACCACTTCCTTCAGGGACCCAGTGCTCGTCCTTGAGCAAGGCCTGTCCAGGTCAGAGTCTGTGGTCAATCACCTACCTCTTGACAGGACCGAGGGGACTGCCTTCCCAGCTTTCTCACTGTTTCTCAAGGGAAGGCCTTTGGGCTCTGCTTGAAGCCTTTAACATCAACAGAAGTGGTGGGTTCAGATGAAGCTTCCTATACACCACCCAGCCACCCGGTCTATGGATGTAGATGTGGTTGTACTCTGATGCTATCAACCTGTTTCCTCCTCCAAGAAAGAAAAGCCACCTTCGTGACAAGAGCCCCTCCCCGCAAGTTCCTAGAAGGCCAACAGATTTTTGAGAGGCCAGGAAATAGGAAAAGAGTATTAATTCAGTGGACCGGGATGTAAATAAGCCACAAGAGGCTGCGCCATTCTGGGCTGCACCTGTGAGCATCCCTCAGCTAAATCCCTGCCAGCGTTCCCAGGACATACTCCCATTTCTGGATGCCTCTCTTCTAGCTTCAAGAGTACCCTTGTGGTAAGACGTGACACTGAAAATGCATGCTCTGAAAACCCACCCGATCGTTACACGTGTTTGTTTTTCAGTCTGAGAGTTTTGTGGGTATTATACGAGGTCTGACAATTAAGTTTGCGAATTCATTCTAGAAAAAGTGCTACATACCTCATTGCTGGATATCACTATGGTCACCTTCGAAGTGCTCCCCTTGGGAAGCTATGCACCAACGCCAGCACCAAGTCCACTCTTCAAAGCAGTTTTGGAACTCTTGTTCTGGAATGGCCATCAGAGCCATCATCATATTACTCTTTATGTCCTCAATGTCATCAAAACATCCTCCTTTCATTATTTCCTTTATCTTTTGGTAAAGAAAAAAGTCACTGGGGGCCAGATCAGATGAGTAGGGAGGATGTTCCAATACAGTGATGTTTGCTGGCTAAGAATTCCCTCATAGGGGATGCCGGATGGCTCTTGAGCACTCATCTTGCAGCCCTGGGGGTCCTAGGATCAAATCCTGGCCCCAGCCTATGTGGACCCATAGGCTGAGCTGGGGTGTGCACCCAGTTCAGTTCTCACTGGGGCAAGCTTCCCATGTGGGAGGCACCCAGTTCAGCCCCTGCCCTGGACATGCTTCCCAAATAGGAGGCCCCCAGATCTTGGGGGTGTGCCTCCCATGCAGGAGGCCGCAGGCCCAGTTTCTGCCCTATGCAGCCCCGCACCCACCCGAAACTATGTCGAAAACTAATGTACAACTATGGAGACTGTTCTGGGCTCTCCCCTTTCTCTCTGCCTCTCTCTCTCTCTCTCTCTCTCTCTCTCTCTCTCTCTCTCTCTCTCTCTCTCTCCGTCTGTCTGTCAAAAACAATAAAAATAAATCTTTAAAAATTTCCTCAGTAGGGAGGGGGAATCAAACACACTGTAATGGAAAGTGAGTTGATTCTGGGTGGTGAGCACATAATGCAATGTATAGACAATGTAATGTAGAATTGTACGCCTGGAAACAATGTAATTGATATCAATTAATGTCACCCCAATAAATTTAACAAACAAAAAAAATTTTCCTCACAAACAGTGCCATGTGAGCTAGTACATTGTCATGAGGTAAGAGCCATGAGTTGTAGGTGAAAAGTTCAGGTTATCTTTATCTTTTTCATGCAGCGTTTTCAGCATTTCCAAATAGTCAACTTGGTTGACTGTTTGTCCAATTGGTACAAATTCATAATGAATAATCCCTTTGATATCAAAAAAGGTTAGCAACATTGTTTTGACTCTTGATTTGGACTGACAGAACTTTTTTGATCCTGGAGAATTGGCTGACTTCCATTGTGCACTTTGATATTTTGTTTCAGGGCTGTATTGGTACACCCATGCTTCATCACCAGTGATAACACAGCCCAAAACACCATCTTGTCTCTTCAAAAAATCTTGGCAAACTCTCCTTTGTTTTTGTTCATCAGTGAGGTCCTTCAGGATTATTTTTGCACACATCTTTCTCATGCCAAGATTTTCAGTTCAGATTTTCTGTTTCTCTATTAACATTTGCTTGGCCAGTTATACTTCTCATAGTCAACAGATGATTTGGATACACAATTCAATGAATTTTGCAATATTTTCATCAGTTCTGCTCATTACTGGCTGCCCTGACCTTTCTTCACCAGCGACATCTTCTGTCCCCTCAGAAAAATGTTTAATTAATTTGTATACTGCCATTTTCTTCATGTCATGATCTCCACCAACTTGGATTAACATGCCCCTGACTTCACTTCCACTCTTGCCAAGTTTAACAAGAAATTTAATGTTTGTTTGTTGCTCTAATTCAAGCTCTGACATTCTCATGATGGTGCACAAAAACATGCAACAATAATAATGAACACCACTCATCAAGACACCACCACACATCCACATGAACACAGCTATGAGACACTGATATACCAATGTTATAAAACCTTACTAATTTGTTTGTACAGGGCTCCCAACATAAGTATATGGTGGCAAGTTCATGAACTTGATTCTCAGACCTCTCGTTAATACAGTATACATGCAAGTACATGATATACACATGGGAGGTCTATGGTGAAGAACTATCATGTGTCAGAAAAACCACACAGCTTGCTAAGACAGCTCTCCTCCCTAAAACATCTCCCTCATCTATTTGCCTGTCACAAAGCCTGAAATTCTACCATTAGAGGTTTACTACTTTGAGCTTAAATAATTATTCATCCCTATGAGTCTCCTGTGACAATGAACCACCCCCTAGCAACTACCATCTCATGAGGGGGCTAGAAAAAGAACTATGAGGCATCAGGAAGAATAGCCAAAGAGTAGAAGAGCCCTAAAAGAGGAGATGAGAGGCATCTAAGACAGATTACTTATTTTACAGGTTTGCTAGGCCAGTCTGTGGGAAGACAAGAAGACAAGTACGTACACACACACACACACACACACACACACACACACACACACGAGTGCTTATATAGAGCAATTGTTTCCAAACCTAAGTGGTGTTCAGATTCACTTAGGATGCTTCCAAAAATGCAGATACCCAGGACCTGCCCCAGATATACTGAATCAGAGTTTCTAAGGCTAGAGCTGAGCCTAAGATTCTGCATTATAGGGAAATAATAACCAGGTGGTGCTGATGATCACTCAGGTCTAGAAACCACTGGTATAGAGGATAGAGCACCAGGAGAGGAAAAAGAACACCTGGACTTGGGTTACAGCATTGCCACTTATTGAGGGACCCTGGGCACTTCACTCTGAACCTGAGGGCAACATGACACATAGCTGCCATGGCCTGTAGGAGGCAGTGCTATGGGAATGCCTGTTGAAAACCATCCGACAATGCAAATGTAATTGTTATCCCATACACACACAGGGCATGTGGCATATGTGGGGACATGTTCATGGGCATTCAGATACCTGGATTTCCTACAGAAAGGGCAAGTCTGATCTTTATCATTCTCCTTCACCTAAGCTCGTAGCTGCCTTCACTTCCGAATGGGCTTTCCCACTTCAGGACATGCCTCCTGCTCTCCTCTTCCAATAGTTTGACATAATCCCCAGTAACACAAAACAAGATGTTTCTATCTAATGTGTTTATAGACCATGTATGATCTCTCAGATATTCATCCCTTCTGGGGAGTAAGAAGAAAGAGGAGTAGTTGCTCCTTTTTTATGACACAGGGTAACCCAGGCAGGTGGGCTTAGGGGATCATTTAAATGAAAACACACACACACAACTTCCTCAGTGTCAGGGTTTCATGGACTTCCCGACCCGTCCCGTAGCCCCCTGAGGTCCCAGAGGGTCACATTCAAGCACAGGCGGTATCCTTTCCACTGTGCCTTTGCTGAATGACTGAGTCGTCATGCCCTCTCCCCAAGTTTGGAGATGAACTTGCCTGATCTTCCCTCCCTCCCCAAGAAAAGCTGTTAAACCCAGTGACATAGTGACATGTCACCTGCATCAGGACACAATCTTTTCCAACCAGACTGTGCCTTCCCATTCCGGAGCCTGCGGCGCAGAGTCGGAGCTACCACAAGGTAGCAGGAGGACGGGTGGCCTTTACTGCAATGACAGAAAACACAGCTCAAACTGACTGAGACAACAAAAGGAATCTATTGGTTTGTGAACATAAAAAAGTTTGAGGTAGGGAAGGCTTTCTGCAAGGTCTGATCCATCTGCTCTTTGTGGTTTCTTATTGTCTCTCCACCAGCCTCCACAGTGTCAACTTCATCCTGAGTAGGCTGACCGGATGTGCTATTTGAAGCGGAACAGTACTGTTGTTTTCTGTCCTCTTTCTAATTGTATGTCTGGTCAGCTAATCCTAAGACTCCCAGTCTTGGTCGCCAGCAGTAAGCCAAGTTGTATGCACCCTCATTCCTGCTCAGGAGAGAGAGTGCAAGCTGCTATTTTGAAAGAAAAAAGGTTCCTGTGAAAGGAAGTAGAAGCATCATTCCAGAACGAGTCAGTCGATGTCTCCGCACATTTTATTTGCCCACATTGGGAAACATCCCACTCTGATCAGAGCCTCTAAGCTGGAGTGCTGCCTGGCTGGGAAATTCAGACATGGTATAGATGACATGCCTCAGGACCCCAAGTCCTGAACCTTGGGCTTAGCCCCCCCAACCTTGTGCAATTTAAACTGCTTTCAGGAAGGAAAATAAAGACTCAAAAGAAATGATTTTATAAATGCTCTGGCTCCAGTCTTGTCCCGCACAGGCCCTTGGCAAAAGCCTGAGCCTTCTCAGGAAATAAAGGGGAGATGAGTTTTCCCTTTCTAGAAAGAGAAGGAAAGAGAGTCTGGTCAGCTGAGGGGAATGTAGGCCACATACGGGGTCGGAGACTTGGTCCCCCACTTGCTTTTTTCTTCCTTTTTACACTTCCTTTTTTCTTTAGGCAGCCTGTTAGGTAGTCATGAAGGACTTGTTTATCCGCTCTGGCCTCCGTACAAAAAGAGGGAAATGGTTATCCCGTCCACTTTATAGTGATCCTACATAAGGTACCCCAGCTTGGAAGGAAGCTGAGTCCTCAGAAGATTCTAGGTGTGTGTTCTACTGCACAGAGGACAGACAGTGTGGTGTGTGGAGCGGTTTCTGGCCAGTCTTCAATTGCCAAAACCATCCAGAGGCCTTAGTGTAACTCCAATAGAAGTCCAGGTCCCCTGAGACCTTGGCTCATTTGGAGGTCATATAAAAAAACATGGCTTGGCAAGGAATTCCAGTGATTTATTTATATCTTTTGAAGAGATATAAACACTTTGCAAAGCTTTTCTAAAGGGCCCTTTTCTCCTCCCTAGTTCTCTCACTTCCATAGCTGCTCAAGGGCTTTTTACAAATCAAAGCTCTCACACTCTTTCCAGCACCCAAATGTCTTCCCCCCTCTGAGCTCTTTATTATGGGAGGGTGATTTAGCTTCGAGATATCAGTTCAGACAGAACTCTCCTTAGAATGCTCACACCTCAATAAATCTTGTCCCTGTCACATAAGCACTTCTGAAGAAGACTTTCAGTTTCATATACTCATAGATCATTCTAATACTATGTGCTAGTCAGGATTCTCCAGAGAAACAAAACCAATAGGACATTTAGACATAGATGTAGATATGAGATATTTATTATAGGAATTAACTCACATGATTATGAAAGCCAAGAAGTCCCATGCTCTGTCATCTGCAAGCTGATGAACCAGGAAAGCCAGTGGTTGACTTCAGTCCAGGGCCAAAGGCCTGAGAAGACCAGTGGTATAAGTCCTGGAGTCCAAAGACCCAAAAACCAGAAATTCCGAAGGACAAGGACAGGAGAAGCTGGAGGTCTGAGTCCAAGGAGAGAGAGAGAATTTGCCCTTCCTCCACCTTTTGGTTCTCAACAGTTGGATGATCAATGCCACTTGCATTGGAGAGGGACGTCTTTTTTATTCAGTTTACTGATTAAATGCTAATCTCTTCTAGAAACATCTTCACAGACACACCAAAAATAATGTTGTACCAGGTATCTGGTCAATGCTTAGCCCAGTGAAGTCGACACATAAATTTAATCATCACATATCCCATCTTGAAGTAGAACATCAGCTTTAGTTATTTTTGCTAGTGCAGGTGGGGGTCACACACCATTCAGTTTAAGAATATTGCCTTCTCATATTTGAAACAAGTCTACAGGACATTCACCACTACCCCTCCCAGATCTACTCTCCAGACTTCTCTGCCCTGCTCTGAGATCCAGGAGGCTGACCTATGTAGTTTATACCAAGAGGCTTCCTTGCTCTCTGGTTTCTGATTGCGTCTGGCCAATGGGAAGCATTTAAAAGAGATGGGAAGGAGGAGGAGGTGAGGATGTTTATTCTGCTAGCTCCTTCCTTCCCTGCTGGGCTGATGGTAAGTTAAAGCTCCCATACCTAGTCCTTTCCTAGCTGCAGCTGCCCCTGAGTTCTGGTCGCTACTTCCCACTTGCCCCTTGAACCTAGAGGTGATATGAGTCCCTGTTGTTGCTGGTGCCTGGGACTCATTACTACTTTCCCTTACTTCCTCACCCTTGTTGCTTACCTGAACCCTGTAAACAGCCTCTTCATCCACCTATCCTCACTACCTAGAGTGACAGGAACCAGACTGATTCAGTGCCCTCAACTTCCACAGCATTGTCATCTCATTGAGTCTCATCTTATTATAAAGTAGAGAGGGGAGGGAGGTAGAATTATATCTTATTTATGGAGATTCTGACATGTGAAACTTTTGAAAATGATTCAGTCAAATGTAGGTTAACCATATGTATTGTTTTAAATGGAACAGAAAAAAACACTACGGTCCCATTTAAAACAGTACGTATGGTCAGCCTAGAAATGTCAAGGTCTTTCATTTTTGCAAGTAAGAAATGGCCACCATTTTTGGCCAAATAAAGGGTTCAGTCAGTGGCTGAAGAACAGTGTTTCTGAAAAGCTAAGTGAAAATGAACCCACAGTTTGTCACTATCGTGACCTAACTACAGGACTACAACAAGGCAGGGACCACTAAAGTTCAGGATGGGGCTTTGTTGCACTATCCAGCCAGCCTACCTGATCTTGACCACGAGATGAAAAAAAAAGATAAACACCAAGCACATTCTACAGCAAGACTGGGTCAGTGATCAGCCTTCGAGGGAATCTGCAAGTCTCTCACCCTCAAAAATCTACATGCATACCCTTTCCACCCAGGCCTAATTAGGATGAAACCATATCTGCCCATATCTGAAATTTCATCAGCAGAGAGACATAACTTGGCTTTTAGGACAAATGTAAATATGATTCCCTGAAAGGAATAATTTACGTAGTTACATTTGATTAATATTTCCATTACGTGCAAGGTACTGTACTGAGTACTAGTTAATGTTTTAATCCACTCAGTTACCATTGAGTATAAATAAACTGGATATCAGAAGAAAGAGAAACCACAGAGAAGTGAGGAGAAATGTGTCAAAAAGGGAGGAAGCTGAAGACACACTTTGCCTTTATTCATTCTGGGCTCAGGGGAGGGGCTCTGGATTAGAGATATAAATAAGGGTCTTGCAGCATATGGATGGTGTTTAAAGACATGGGATTAGATAAGGCCACCCCAGAAGGAAGTCTAGCAAGGAGAGGAAAGGGGAAGGCAGAAAAGAGAGGAGAGGAGAGGCCACTCAAGAACTAAGCCCTAGGGCAGGGGTGTCAAACTCAATTAAAACACGGGCCATTTGGTGCAACAGGCAAGATTCACGAGGGCTACATCACATTTACAAACGGGCCACATCACATTTACAAATGTCCACATCACATTTACAAACGTCGCCGGAACTGAGTCAGCGCGTTTATACACGCCCACAGGCCCCCAGGAAAGGCACTGGGCCACGTGTATACTGGTCTTCAGTAGTTAAAGGGTTAACAAGGGAATTGTGTGTATGGTATTGCCTTGATCTCCCCTAAGCGCTAAATTGTTTCATAACAATTTTTTCTATTTTCATTTTATTTCAGAGCATCGTGGGCCACAAAAAATTACCTCAGGGGCCGCATGCGGCCCACCAGGCTGCTAGTTTGACACCCCTGTCCTGGGGCATTCTGATCTTGACTAGTGAAAAGGGAAATGAGAAAGGAACAGCTGATGAAGTAGGAGGAAGACTATAGACTCTGGTGTCTGACAGCAACAGAAGAAAGTGTTTCAAGGGAGTGATCAAGTGATCTAAATAGTTGCTGATGGGTCAAAGAACAGAGAATTGGCCTTTGAATTTGTCAGTGTAGAAATCATTGGGAACCTTGATAAATGTGTTTCACTGTCATGGTAGGTACACAAGCCTGACTGGACTGTGTGTGACAGAGAATAAGAAGTGAGAAAATAGAAATACCGGTAGTACAGACAATTTTTTCTGGTTTTGCTATGAATGGTGAGCAGACAAATGCTGAAGTAACTGGAGGAAAAAGTATTGTCAAAAAATTTTTTTAAAGGTGAGAGTTATATCCCCATTAGTATGCTGATGGGAATGGTCCAATAGAGAGAGAAAATTTTACCATGTGGATGATGACAGAGCAGATAATTAGTGGAGTGATTCTTTTTAATAAGAAAGAAGGGAAGGAATCGGAATCCAGTGCACAAGGGGAGAGCCTGGCCTGAGATAGATGCATGGAGGTTCCACTCATCCTAAAGGAAGGAGAGCGTGATGGCCTGAATACTGGAGGGTGGGGGAAATAGGGATTTTTTTTAATGTTTTCTTTTTTTCTCAGTGGGGGAAAAGATGGTATTATTGTTTTAAAGTGAGAAGCAGGGATTGCTGTGTTGCCTGAGAAGAGAAGGGTGTGATAAAATTCTATCAAGAAGAAGGAGAGTGACTAATCTGGGGGAGAGACTAAGATTACTGGGCAACAATAGGGTCCTCCTGGGGTCAAAGGTCATGAATTTAAAGGGAGACCTTTCAGCAAAGTCATGTGTTTTTCTCCAAGCCACATTCAGCAACTGGAGTGCAGTGGTAGAAGAGGTGTAAGTTAGATTGTACCAGCGCTGGGGTTTTGTAGGCCCAGAGGTTGGGAGGGATGAAGGTCAAAATGATTGTATTAGTTATCTACTGCTGTTAGCTCAACCCTTGGTGGCTTAAAACAACAGACATTTATTATCTCCTAGTTTCTCTGACACAGAATACTCATTTGGAAGCAGCCTGGCTAAGCAGTTCTGGCTCAGCATCTGTCATGAGGCTGCACTTAAGATGTGAGCTGGGCTACATCATCTGAAGGTTTGACTGGCCTGGAGAATCTGCTTCCAAGATGGCACACTCCATGGCTGGTAAGCCAGAGGTGGCTGTTGTGCTAGCAGACTCGGTTCCTCTCCATTTGAGCCTCTTCATAGGCTGCTCAAGTGTCCTCACGACACGACATATTCCCTCTGCCAGAGCTAGCAGTCCAAGAGGGGAGAACCAAGCTGAAGCTACATACCTTTTTATGACCTAGACTCCGGTCACATTGCATTATTTTTGCCATATTCTACTCATTAGAAGCAAGTTTTCAAGTCCACACACATTCATACACAGCCAGATGATAATAGAATATATCTTGTAGAGTTGTTAAAAAGACTAACAGAACTAATAACACTTAGTGCTTAGACAGTGTTTGTGTGGGGTGTTTTCTGACACAAACCAATTCTAACAGAAACTGGTTGTGCAACAATTCAATTCTGACACTGTATCACCTGGAGGTAGCACCAAATCTCACAAATTAAAGGACTCAATCTCACAAGTCTGCCCCCACTACAGATGCCAGCTGTGAATGGGGTGTCCAGACTTCTCACACTTTTGCCCAGACAACTACACATTTAAGGGGTTCCCACAACCCTCCTTCAGGTTCAGTAATTTGCTAGAATGACTCACAGAACTCAGGATAGCATGCTTACATTAATGGGTTGGTTATAAAGAATATGATGAAGCAGTCAGATGAAGAGGTACATAGGTTGGGTCCAGACACAGGCGCTTCTGTCCCTGTGGTGTTCAGTATCCCACCTTTCCTGCACGGGGATGCATTCACCAACCCAGAATTTTCTGGGTCTTACTGTTCAAGAGTCGTTAGCTTGAACAATCTTCGTCCCTCCTTCTTCTCCGGAAATTGAGGGACGGATGGGTGAAAGTTCCCAATTCAGTCTTTCTGGTAGCCAGCCTCTGTCACAAGCTGTCTAGGAGCCCTGCCCTGAATCATCTCAGTATAAAGTCAGATGGAATCAAAAAGGGCTCATTATGAACAACAAAAGACACTACAACAGTATCACTCAGGAAATTCTGTGGGTTTTAGGAGCTCTGTGCCAGAATCAGGGATAAAGGCCAAATGTAATTTTTATTATACCACAGCTTGTCTCATAATAAATGCTATATATTAATAATCTCTTGTTACAAATGAAGCCACTGAACATACAGAGAGGTTAAGTAACTTGCTTAAGGACACACAGCTAGAAAGGCCAAAGTTAGACTCAACTCAGAATTGTGTTAAATGAAAGAGCCAAACTATTGAAGGGACCACCTATCCAAAGGATCTTAAGCAAATCCTCCCTACTACCATTCTTTTTTCTTCCTGAGATAGCCTGGGAGGTTTTATTGTTTGTTTTGTTTTGTTTTGTTTACAACCAAAATACTCTGACTAAAATAACTATACCAAGGGGCAAAACAGCCTATATGAGTGGTACAAGCTATAAGTGGCTGGAAAAACCTTTTTTATTTTTAAGATTTATTTTATTGTTTTTGACAGAGAGAGACAGAGAGACAGAGAGAGACAGAGAGACAGAGAGAAGGGGGAGGGCCCAGAGCAGTCTCCATAGTTGTATGTCATCAGCTTTCGACATGCTGTTATTTCACAAGGGGGGTGGGGGGTCGCACAGGGTGGAAACTGGGCCAGGGGCCTTGCACATGGGAGGCAGACCCCCATGAGCTGGGGCCGAACGGAGGGGCCTCCCACGTGGAAAGCTCACCCTGGTGAGAACCAAACTGGGGGCCACACCCCAATTCAGCATATGGGTCTGCACCAGTTCAGGCTGGGACTCAATCCTAGGACCCCGGGGCTGCAGAGCAAGTGCTCAACCCACTGAGCCATCCCAGCTTCCCCTAAAATGTGTTTCTTGGTGCATCTAGTTCTTGTTTTAAGAATTGCCTGCCCACCAGAGGGTGCTTCTCATCTTTCTGGGGAACAAAATCCTACCAACTCCTCTTGCCTGTCTGCTCTGCTCATATCTGTTTACTCATCACAGGCCTTCTTACTGTGAAAGGCTTGTCTGGTTTTAAAACTGGAAGTTCCATATCCTACAAATCCCCTCAGTCCTGGGCAAACCAAGACAGTTGGTGGCCCTGGGTCTTAGTTCTTTGCCTGAAAAATGAGGAACAGAGGCCCTCTCCTGTCCCTCCCAGCACTTTCGTCATTCATCCTGCAAATGTGTACCCTGCTCTACTGCTCTGGACAGGCATCCTGCTAGGAAGGCTTTAGAGATTCCTCTGTGAACAGGACCCAAGCATCCCCAACACCCAAGATGGTTCCCAGAGATATATCTTGATGAATTCTCAACTAAAACCTTAATGTAATGGGTTGATAGCAGATAAAGAAGTCCTAATATGGGAGCAGGAAGAATGGTACCCAGGGTATACCGGAGGGAGAGTTAGATGCTAGGAAGGGTGGGAGATGAAGGGGCAAAGATAAACTTGGTCTACCTTGAAGTCTAGCCAAGGATCAGTTTGTCCACAGTTCAGCCCAAGAGCAGTCAGTCCACTTGCCTAGGACCAGAGACAAATGCTCTATCCGAGGCTCTCCTTCCTCTAATGACCTGGCCAAAGTCCTGAGTCCTCAAAATAGGCATTTGAGAAACTCCTTCTTTGGGTTCCAAGGCCTATAATGACTTTATGCGTCATAAAGTTTTATTGGCTCCAGTTTACATTTCCCAAGATTTTGAAAGAGTTTCTCTCCCTGGGACATCCTATAGAAATGAGCACCACTAGAGATCACCTATGAGTATACAGAGCAAGCACTTTTGTGTCCCCACATTATTGAACAGCAGAAAATAAATGTTCACAGTGCCCAAGAAATGACCTCAGAGAGAAGCAGCCAAGGACACAACGCTGTCCAAAACCTCTGTCCTCTCAGCCAGGCTCAAGTGGGCCTAGCTCTTTGAATTCTAATCAAGAGACTGCTAGGATGGGGTGCTCACTGAAGGCAAGAATAAATGTCTGCCTCCCACACCCCTCAGCAGTGCTGGACGCAGGGCCTGCACACCATAGGAGCTAAGTAAGCACTGTCTGAGCTGAGTGGACCAGGCTTGGAGGGGAGAGAGCAGGAAGGAGAAGAGGAAGCTGGAGCCCAGAGCTCCTGCCTTCGCCTTCAGGCGGCAGGGAAGTTCTCATGAAAAGCCTGCCAGACCTCTAACCAGAACTAAACCACCAGCGGGCTGTGATTGCTCATTGTTTGGTTATAATTAGCAGCGTGTTCTGTGATGGCAAAGCTGAAGCCTGCAGCAGGAGCAAGGCTGGGGGAGGGCGGCCACCCTCACAGCCACCAGGCTCCACCCCCCGCCCTGGGCTCTTTCACATCCTGGCCCTGCCGGCCTTGCGCTCACAGTGAAAGCCCTCGGTTGCCCAACCTCCATCACGGATACTGAGCCAACATCAAACCCGGTTCTTGGGCCGAAGAGAATCACAGCCTCTTACTGTGATTGCATGAGAGCATGCCCTGAAATATCGGGCACACTGGCTGTGAGACCAACGTAGAAACTGTGTGACCTCAGGCAAGTTATTTAACCTTCTGAGTCTCAGTGTCCTCATCTATAAAGCAGAGACAGTAATAATAGTACTCATCCTCCATGTGGGGTATGGTGAGACTTAAAAAGGATCTCTCATTTAAAGCACTTGGCAGAGTGCTTGGTGTGCTATTGTCACTCAGTGCATGGTGGCTGCTGCTCTGGAGGCGGTGGGAAGCGGCCTCTTATGCAGGCTCTTCCTTTTCTCCTTCCTGCACTGCTCACCCCCCCACCCCCCACCCCCCACCGGTGCCCAGCAGCCTGCTACTCTTCTCCTTTTCTGTGGAGCCAGCTTCAGGGGAGGGTCTGCCCTTTGCAGTTTCAGTCTCAATGTGAACATGTGTAACTGTGTGACCTCTCCCAAGAGAGTAGTCTTGATCTTTTTCATACTGTGACCCACAGGAAAAAAAAGTACATTTCACACAGTGACCCAAGACACACATACATATAGGTAGATGAAACAGAAACAAAAGTTTCATGAAACAATACTTATCCAAATCAAATGTGATGTATTCTGATGCTTTGTTCCCTTCCCTTCTCTCCTATATCTATATCGGTATCTATCTACATAGTTTTCAAGTTGATCTCATGGGCCAACAGTGGGTTGAGACCTTCCATACGTAAAACAGTGCCCCGGGAGAGGCCAGTTAGCTTTCATTTTTCATTATAGAGTGAAAGACTTTGTTCCCTATTAAAGGGGTTTTTATCAGGGAGCTAGTGGGAGAGAGAATTTTGAAAAACTGAAACCATATAGTCACATACATATGAGCCTTAAAGATGAAAACATGTCTGAATTGGTGTCCATCATAAGGGTGGGTTTTTGCCTAAATTTGGGGGGGCTTCAAAATCAAGCTTCAAAGAACAAGAGATCACCTATCCTTTGCTCCTACATCAACCTTGCAAGCTCACTTTTCCTTAGCTGGGATTCCAGAAAATCTTCCCAATGCCAGGGAAGAGCAAGATTTATGTAGAGTCAGCTGGACAGGAAATGCTCTGAGCTAGAATTGTACTTATGGTATTTTTCCATAACAAAATCAAGGCATGTGGCCTCACAAGTACTTATGAGGACAATAAGATAAAATATTTTAAATTGGAACTGTCCTGGAAAGCCCCCAACTTGGGATCTCAAGGTTATCATGCGAGGTGGAGGCTCTGATGCCAAGAGAGTCAGAAAGAAGGAGAAGTCCTCTTTCCCATGAACCCAGGTCTTGCCTTCTGATTTGAGGAAAGGAGACTTGGGTTTCCAGAACCTTCTGAAATATCAGAAACTTCTCTTAATACCCTTGAGGTTGTTCAGTTATTAAACACATTAGTGGAACTGTGTGGACTAGATCCTGATTGCTAAGAGAAGCAGAGAGAGTGAAGGGGCATGGAAGGTCTCCAAAGTACTTTATAACTTTTCTTAGTGGCTTGGGCTCCCAGCTTCTCGCTCCCCCTGCCTTGTTCCAACCACCCCTCCCCCCACCCCCTACCATATCGCTACAGCACCTTCAACCTCCTCTGTGTTAATAACTTGACTTGGGGGGAAGCTGGGATGGCTCAATGGATTGAGCGCTCACTTTGCAGCCCCGGGGACCGAGGGTCGAATCCCAGCCCCGGCCCGTGTGGAACCATGTGCTGGACTGGGAGCTCCCCCAGTTCGGTTCTCTCTCTGTCTCTCTCTCTGTCTCTGTATCTCTCTCTCTCTCTGTCAAAAATAAATAAATAAATTTTAAAAAATAATAATAATAACTTGACTTGGGCCAAAGGTGGCTATTGTTATTGAAGAGTGAAGAGGGACTGGACTGGGCTGGGCTGAATTTTCACACTTGGCTCTTTTCTTCATGAATCAGTTCCATGTAGGAATATGATACAATAGTTTCCTTGTCATTTGAGGGCTTAAATTCTGGGGTTCCTCTCTATACTGCAACCCAGGTTTCTGAAGCTTCAGTAGGACAATAGTCCTGTGGAAGGGCCTAAGGATGTCCTCAAGTCTCCTCTACCTCACAGTGTCTTCTACTTCCAGCCCTACTTACATATACTGCACAGCAGGGCACATAGCCAATAGGAATGGCCATCTCTAGGCCTGAGCTCTCTGCAAGGCCTCAGAAAGGAAGTTGATTCCAATATATCCTCAAGGCTTGCTTTGGGCCCAAAGGGAGGAAGCCAAGTGAAACAAAGAAAACTTCCTCTGAGACTCTCTGAGATCCTCTCACAGATTCCAGGACATGGGGTCACCTCTCAAGACCTCCTTCAATCCCTATTGCTATTAAACAAGTTCAGCTCAGTCCAGCTCATGAAGTAAATGTTCAGCAGAACCCAGCCTCAATGTGAGAAATTAATACTCAAAGTCCTTTTAATCATTTCCCAAATTACCTCGTTCCAAGCTCTGACCTCACCATTCCTTGGCCCATGACAGCTGTTGCTTTCTACCATCTGCCTCCTTTGCTCACTTGTTTCCTATGTCTATGTTTTTGGGAGTCTAATTGCAATTAAATTATAGGGTAATACTAATAGGGGGGTGAGAACCCAGCTAATAGATCACTGTTCCACTAGGCAACAATTGTAGTAATCACCAAGCTAAATGCTCCCGTGCATTAGCTGAAGGTTGCTGGGGTTTCCTGGCCTATGCTTCCTCTATACCCCTGTCTGAAGAAGTGAATACAGTTCACAGGGCACACTAAAAACCCAGAGGCAAGAGAAGATGAAACCAACATTATTGAAAGAATAAGGGGGAAAGCAAGAAAACTAAGGAATACGAATTTGAGTCATAGCAAAAGTAGAAGCAAAGAGAACTGAGATGAGTATTTCAATAAACATCATGGAAAATAAAACTAAGTAATCACATAATTTATTAAAAGGTCTTTGGTTTGGGTTTTCTGGGATGTAATGAAGTTGGGGTAGGACTGGTCCTTCACTCTCTCCAGATTTATCCTGCTAAAGAGTACCTATGAAATAAACATGAGGCTCTACAGAGAAATCCACACCACAAATATTCCCAACAGACACAGGCCAACAGCACCAAAATTCCACCCAAGGGGTTGTGCTCACATTGGGATGGAAGAAAAACAACATGGCATGGGCCTTGACTTCAAGGTCCACACAGTTCAAGATGGGAGACTAAAGAGAATCTAACTATAAGTACCTATTCCTGGGGAAGCCGGAATGGCTCAGCAGGCTAAGCACTTGCTTTGCAGCCCTGGGGACCGAGGATTGAATCCCAGCCCCGGCCCCTGCGGACCCATGTGCTGAACTGTGGTGTGCTTCCCATGCAGGAGACCCCCAGTTCAGTTCTCACCCCTCACCCCCGGTTCAGCCCCTGGCTCAAGGGGGCATGCCTCCCATGCAGGAGGCCTCCAGCCCAGTGCCCGCCCTGCATGGCCCCGCCAACCTGTGTGGAACAAAACCAAGTCGAAAACTTATGAAGTTCAACTATGGAGACTGCTCTGGGTCCTCCCCCTTCTCTCTGTCTCTGTCAGAAACAATAAAATAAATGTTAAAAAAAATAAAATAAAATAAATAAATAAATAAATATATATATATATATATATATATACATATATATATATATATATATATATATATATATATTCCTGATATTCATGATTCACTTCTCAATTCAGAATGCACTTCCTAGAATTTTGGCCATGAGGAACACAGAGATTATAATTCTCATTCTACAGATGTAGAAAGCAAGTCTCAAAGAAGGAACTTGCTCGAGGTCATATATGGCCCAAACTCCTGAATTCCTTTGATTCTCTCCTCTTCCCACAGGGATTCTCCACAGTGTCTCAGTCTGCTCTAGAAGAAGTCTGCCCCAGCCACTGCTCCACCACGTCACACAACACTCTGGACATGCTAGAAAGCAGAGAGGGTCAGCAAGTCCCCTCTGAAGGTAGAGTGCCACACAGAGATGCCCCAAGTCTGTACAGAGTTTGATTGAAATGTTGCCTCTCTCTTTTTTAATTAGAGCTCCCTCTCTCACTAGAATCCAGATTTTGATCTAAAAGGGCAGGCCTGGAAAATAAATCTAAATGATAGATAGTATCTTATGCTTGCAAAATAGAAGCAAATGCTATACTACATTATGCTCACGATTCAAATAGCAGCACTTTGGTTCGAGAGGTATCCTAAGTCAAATGAAATCAGATGTTAAAATTGAAGTTTCAACTGAATCACAACAAATACTAAATTCCAAAACGATGCGCTAGACAAGGATTTACAAAGTAAGTGGCAATGAATATTTACTTTTTTTAAGATTTATTCTATTGTTTTTGACAGAGACAAAGAAAGACAGAGAGAAGGAGGAGGGCCCAGAGCAGTCTCCATAGCTGCATGTCATCAGTTTTCGACATGGTTTCATTGCACACAGGTTGGCGGGGGTCATGGGAACTGGGCTAGGGGTCTCCAGCATGGGAGGCATGTCCCCTCGAGCCAGAGGCCAAACAGAGAGCAAGAACCAAACTGGGGCCTCCTGAATGGGAAGCACACCCCAGTTCAGCACATGAGTCCGCACAGGCCGGGGCCAGGATTCGATCCTCTGTCCCCAGGGCTGCAAGGTAAGTGCTTAACCCACTGAGCCATCCCGGTTTCCCCTATTTTTTTTTTTTTTGTTAAATATTTATTTTATTGTTTTTGACAGAGAGAGAGAGACAGAGACAGAGAGAAGGGGGAGGGCCCAGAGCAGTCTCCATAGTTGTGTGTCATCAGTTCTCAACATAATTTCATTCCACACAGGTGGGCAGGGGCCACGCAGGGCAGAAACCAGGCCAGGGGCCTCCTACATGGGAAGCTCACCCCAGTGAGAACCAAACTGGCGCCACATCCCAGGCCAGCATATGGGTCCGCATGAGCTGGGGCCGGGACTCAATCCTCAGACCCTGGGGCTGCCAAGCAAGCATTTAACCCGTTAAGCCATCCTGGCTTCCCAGCAATGAATATTTAAGGTAAGGGAGTTGAGGGTAAGATTTTAGATGAGAGGTCTTTGGAGACAGCTGGAGCTCCACACCATCCCTGTCTTGGAGGTGTCAAGCCCGAGAAACCAAAATAGCAGGAGGCACAGCAGAGTAGAGTGTCACACTGGGAACTAACTAGACCCAGAGTTGTTGGAGTAAAGCTGAGAGCCATCAGTAGGAGTGGGTTAGCCTGGGATAGTCAAAGATCCTATCCAAGCGGGAGGCCTAGAGGGACAGAGATCTCAACCAAGAGAAGCTGGAGGTATAGCAGAAGGAGTAAGGGATGAGCCCGAGGAAGGGGCATCACCCACTCTGAGAAAACTGCAGGTGAGAAGGCCCCAGCCCGGGGGGGCATTGTGGACTAAATGCTGTATCCCTTCAAAATTCATATGTTGAAATCCTAACCTCCAGTGTCATGGTATTAGGAGTGGGGCTTCTGGGGGGTGATTAGGTCAGAAGGGTGGGGCCCTCCTGAATGAGTTTAGTATCCTCACCAGAGGCCAGAGAGCTAGCTGGCTCTTGTTCTACCCGGTGAGGATTCGAGACTGGTTGGCAGTCTGGGCCCCACAAGAGGACACTCACTAGAAACCGCCCAAGCTGGTATCTGACCTCAGACTGTGAGAAATAAATTCCTGTGTTACTTTGTTATAGCAGCCTGAACTGATTAAGACGGGGGGTGGGGGGTGGGTGGATATAAAGCACCCACAAAAGTGTCAGCTTTAAACACCTGCCAAGTCCAGAGAACACCGGAGCCAGAGCCTCAGACCAGACCCAATTAAGTGGAAATTTTCCTCTTCTTCCCACTCCAACACCAGAAGCAACAGAAACCACAGTGGAAAGGATGGGAGAGGAGGGACAGGAGTGCTGCCAACCTGAAGTGTTCAGCCTGAGCTGAAGGGAGGGGCAGAGCCTTAATTTTACACCACATTTGGAATTTTAATTACATAAGCATTTTAATCACAGAGTTGCATCTGTATTCTCACTTCCTCGTAGGGTGAATACAGAGTAAGAAAGTAAGTCATGTGGCCTACCTGAACTTCTATCCTGGTGGCACCAGTCCCATCAAATTCAAACAGTTAAGGAGAGAGAAAACTGGTGGTTACCAGTTACACCGCAGGTCAGCAGATGGGTTTGCATGAGCCTGAGTCAGGATTCGATCCCCAGACCTCACGGTTGCAAGGCAAGCACTCAACCTGCTGAGCTATCAAGGCATCCCCAGGAGAGAAAAACCTTAAGTTTCATTGTATTTACATTCCATCATTTGTACTTGTTTAATATAACAGTTGTTCAAAAAATGGACTGATTTGTAAAATTGCTTCCCTGGGAAAGCTAGAAACAGTTATGCCATCATAAATAGATCCACCGCTCAGACTGGTGTTAGCCTTTTGGAAAGAGACAGGCCTCACTTTCATGTGCACAGCGTGAGGACCACCTACTGTCTGGAGCAGGCCTGCTTCTGCAGGTGGAAGCGTGGTCACAGCCTGCAGCTGACTGACCACCACCCACCAGCCTGTTCTGAGGATGCCCTGAGTCTTGAGTCTCTGCCAGCTCCCCTTGAACAGGAGAGATGGAGAACTACGCAGCTGAGTCTTGGTGCAGGAGGAACCATGAACACAGAATTCTGCTCCATCTGTCCAGACGGGAGGAATTCCACTCTGGGTGGGTGGGAGTGTAAAGCAGTTGGTGCCACTGGCTTCTTTATTCACAGTGTACCATAGATAGATAGGCCTTTTTGTACATATGATTGCCTGGGGTAAAATGGACTCAGTTCAACTGATGGAAATGGACCTTCTGGAAATTACTGAAGGAGTTTAGAGGTCATACTTCTGGAAGGCAGCCCAACCGGTTCATCAGACAGGTCCCGACAAGTCTGAATTCTAGCTGAGCAATAGACTGAGACCTCTCTCCTCCAACCCCACCCTCCCCAAGCAGCATTAGGAAGTAAAATGTAAAAACCCAGGATTTTAGTACTCCCCTTCCCCACCTTGCCTTAAAATATCCATCCTCCAATGTGGCCTGCTCACAATCACTCGACTAGTATCTCTCCATCGCCATATTTACCTTGCCCCTTCCCAGAGCAGAATCTCGTAGACTCCCGTAGCCCTTGGGCTCTATCCGACCTTCTGCACTGCCTTTCTTCCGACAACCCTTTTCTCTTCTGTAGCTACAGTGCTCTTTACTGGCACCCCTGAACATGCTTTGCATATTCCCCGGTGCCTGTGTGCACACCTCCCCAGCCTCAGTCAGGTGGGGCAGAGCTACTGGCAGGGAACCGAAACAGGCCAGGCCAGGGCCTGGCTCTGCCACTCTTCAGACAGGTGACCTTCAGGAAGCCACCGCGCTCTCCAGGCCTCTTCTGTCATAAAATTATTAGATTGAATGATTTTGAAGGCTTTATTTATTTTTATTTTTCCTAGCTCAAAGTTCAGTGATTATCCCGTTAACTCTGCCTCTCAGATAATTCCTGGCAACAAGTAACCTAAATCTGATGACATACCACTATGTCTCTTCTGCTCGCCTTCATGCACATGTTCTCTCCTTTGGCCCTGGACAGAGATGGGCTTGCTTTGCTTTTATGAGCATCGCTACCAGCAAAGTAACTTTCTTTTTCTTATTACCTTCTAGGTCCCAGAATTTGTGTTTTTATGGCAACAACTTGAGGCCCTGTTTCAAATGGTTTAGGCATTTTAAAAATGCTTCAGTCCAAGCTTTAACTGGCCACAAGGGCTCTAGATTCATTTGGGGCAACAGGAACAGGAATCTAAAGGACAATAAGGGCAAAGGGTTAGTTAGCTACAATGATATTTTTCAAAACCCAAACCAGACTGAAATTTCATCACTCAGTTAAGGCTAGAGACTCCCACATTCCAAGAACCTGGCCAAGACACATTAGGATTGCCTGCTTACCTGCTACTGGATATCTGTTTCGGTCCCATTCTGGGCATCCAGGGTCACAGTGTCTATCCTTCTTCCTAGTCATAAGCCCATTTGAAAATCCCATTCAGATGAACATAGGATCATCAGAATGGATATTAATCTTCAGAAATGCACACACGTGCATTAAAGACTAGGCCTCTCTGGATGTCAACCCTAGAGAGATGTTTTACTAACTGGTTGACCTTGGGCTGGAGTCTTAACCTCTCTGTGCCTTAGTTTATTGTCTGTAACATGGGAAGTAACAATAGGGTTATCAACAGAATTAAATAAAAGTGAATGTCGATGAAGCCCTTAGCACTGTGCTTGGCCCTCATGGTTCACATTACAGTAAGGTGAATAAACCATAACAAAGGCTCATGGTCACCTGGCTTTCTTTCTCCTCTGGAGAGTGGGATTGGGTAATGAGGATAGAGAGAGAACACAGAGGCCCAGGTTCTAATCCTTGCTTTCAACATGAGTTCTAAAGCACCCATCTTCAGCACCAATGCTATACAAATCAGATGTAACATACAGGCAGCAGTATGATCAGTTAGTTGTAAGCAGCCATTAGAAAAGGTCTTACAAGTAGGTTACAGTAAAATATAAGAACTGGAGGAGCCTCAGAGAATCTGAACTCCATTCACCCTTGAAGTCTCTCTTTACAGATAAGCAGAGAAAGCCCGAAGAGTAACATCAAGCCAACAATAGGACTGATTCAGGAAAATCTTGGTAAACTAGCGACTCAAGGAGATACTGCTCAAAGTTTAGGGGGTTGTAAAGAAACATATATACTAGTTGTTGCTCTTTTTTTGTTTAATTTTTAATAGTAAGTAAATTTTTACTAAAGAGTAAGCCTGACTCCCAGAGAGAGAGCATTTTTTCACTGATTCAGGGAGCTGGGGGGAATGGTTTGGCTGGGACTGAAGAAGGAAGGGGCAGGTATGACAGGTATGAGTCATGGGAGGCTCTGGGTAAAGCTGTGAAGTGACTGCCTGTTGGGAGCCAGTTGGGAACCTGAATGGAAAGGTTTCAGGGGGCCTTGATGACAAAGCCTTGGTTGGTTCCCTGGGCCTAACAGGAGGGACCGGCCTGGGGCCTTGATGGCAAAGCCTCAATCCCCTCTTTCATCTCCCTTGGGGGTTAATTGGGTGATTAGATAATAGAAAAATGTATACGTGCAGCTTCGCATGAAGGTCAGACAGCTGGCACCAGGTGTTAGATCACAGGCTGTGGGATGAAAGGAATGCACGGGAGAGGGTCTGCTTGTTCCTGATAACAAACTGCCTGCGCTGTACTTCAGTTAATGAGTAGTTTTGATGTGGTTGAGAAACTCCGCCTTTGTCTTTCCTTGCTCCTTGTAATGACGTGAACCCTGGCTATATAAGTGATTGAATAAAGCTATTTGGGGCTGCTCCTATTGAGGACAGTCGGCAGATAATTATGTCTGTCTTTAATTCCCACCGCTCGAACCCAGGGACTTCGTTCAGCCAGGCTGGTTCCTGGTACAGCTGCCAAGGAGGAGGGCCCCCAGGAACAGCTGTGCAGGGCCTGGGTGATAAAGCTGTGTCCTTGTCTAGATCACTGCCCCGCAGCAATCAAGTTGCACATCATTGGTTTTTCCACATAGTTTCATTCCACAGGTGGGCATGGGGCTGCACAGGGCAGGAACTGGGTCGGGGTCTCATCCTGGTGAGAACCGAACTGGGGGCACTCCCCAGTTCAGCATATGGGTCCACATGGGCCAGGGCCGGGATTCGATCCTCAGTCCCCGGGGCAGCAGAGTGAGCACTTAACCCACTGAGCCATCCCGGTTTCCCCAGCATTGTTTTCAAATAGCAATTTTAATGAGCTCTAATTCACATACCAAACAATTCATCCATTTAAAATATACAATTCAATGGTTATTAGTATATTCACAAAGTTGTGCAACCATCACCATTATCTGGTTCCAGAGCATTTTCACCACCCCAATACAGAAAGCCCCATGCCCATTGGCAGACAGCCCCCATCACCGTTTTCTCCTGAACCCATCCCTAGGCAACCACTAATCTACTTTGTCTGTTCTGGACATTTCATGTAAATGGAATTATACAATACGTGGTCTTTTGTGATTGGCTCTTTTTATTTAGCATAATATCTCAAGGTTCATCCATGTTGTAGCATGTATCAGTACTTTGTTTCTTTTATTGTCAGATAATATTCCATTGTGTGGCTATACATTTTATCTATTCATCAGTTGATGGACACTTGGGTGTTCCACCTTTTGGCTACTGTGAATAATGCTGCTATAAACCTTCATGCATAAGTTTGTGTGTGGACATGTTTTCCCAAGTCCTAGAATATATTCCTTAGGAGTGGAAGTGCTAAGTCATACAGTTACTTATATTTAACTACGTATGTGGTGAACTGCCAGACCATTTCCAAAGCAGCTGTACACTATTTTACATTCCTACAAGCAGTGTAATGCTTCTAACTTTTCCACATCCTTGTCAACACTTGTCATTATCTCACTTTTTGATTATAGCCATCCTAGTAGGTACGAAGTGGTATCTCATTGTGGTTTGTTTGTTTTTCCCATTGTTTTAAACAGAGAAAGAGAGAGACAGAGAGAAGGGGGAGGGCCCAGAGCAGTCTCCATAGTTGTACATCATTGGTCTTCGATTTAGTTTTACTCCACAGGTGGGCTTGGGGCTGCGCAAGGCAGGAACCAGCTGGAAGCCTTCAGCATGGGAGGCACGCCCCTGCTGGGGTCTCCCACATGGGCAGCTCGCCCCAACAAGAACCGAACTAGTGGCTCACCCCAGTTCAGCAAATGGGTCCACACAGTCCAGGGCCCAGATACAATCCTCGGACCCCAGGGCTGCAAGCCTGGCGCTCAACCCGCTGAGCCAGTCCGGCTTCCCCTCATTGTGGTTTTAATTTGCATTTCCCCGATGTCAATAATGTTGAGTATCTTTTCATGTACTAATTGGCTCTTTATGTATCTTCTATGGAGAAATGTCTATTCAGATCCTTTGCCCATTTTTAACTAAGTTATTTGCCATATTACTATTGAGTTGGTAGAGGTATTTCTAGATTCTAGATACAAGTTCTTTTATCAGAGAAATGATTTACAAATATTTTCTCCCATTCAGTGGTTTTTTTCACCTTCTTGATGTTGTTTGGAGATATAAGATATTCTTACTTTTGATGAAATCCAATTTATCTATTTTTTCTTTTGTCACATGTGCTTTTGGTGTCATACCTGAGAAACTATGGCCTAACCCATGGTCATGAAAATAATTATTTGCTTCTCTGGGTGTTCTGTTGATGGCAACAATTCTGGATGAATTATGAAATAAATACATTTAATTAATAAATTATTATATCTTTATCCCATAAAATTCCATAAAATTAATCTTGCCTTTATTTAAATAAAATCACTATTTTTGTTGTTATAATCTAGATTTTTCACATAACTTGCATTCAGTTGATAGTAATGACATAAAGCAAGGGTCAGCAAACTATGGTCTACTGGACAAATTCAGCTTGCCATGGGTTTCTGTAAGTAAAGATTTGTCACACAAGCACTTCATTCATTTACTTATTGCCTATGGCAGCTTTCACACCACAACAGCAGTGTTGAGTAGTTGTAAAAAGAGATCACAGGTCCCATTGAGCATAAAATATTTACCATCTGGCTCTTTACAGAAAAAGTTTGCCAATCCTTGATATAAAGGATTAAAAATGTAACTTTATTCAAAATATATACAATTTAAGTACATTTCATAAAAAATGTGTAAGTAAATGTCAAATTGAAAACGTAAAGTTGTATTCATGTTTTCAAAAGTTTCTTCTAAAAATTAAAAGTTATCTATTAAAATTGAAAGAAAATTCAAATTATAATGAATAATTATCAACCTTTCAAATTAAAACAATCTAAATAAAATGGAGATTTAAATTTTTTGGAAATTGTCATTAAATGTCAACATTTTTATAAAAATAAGTTTTCAGTTCTAGCATTCAATGTCCATCTAGTGACTAATGTGAAGAATCTGTATCATGCTTCACACATATTACCTACATGTATGCACACTTAAGAGTAATATGAATTGTTAAATATTTCAACATATTCCTCATTCACTATGTGCAACTTTTGCAAATACCACTAATTAGTGTGAACCACGATGCAACATAAAAAGAAGAAAGTGGGTGCTTCTGAGAAATGCTTCATTATGCAAAAATCTATGCCATTTCTGTGCAGGGGAAGAATTTGACAAGTTAATTTGTCTTTTCTCTTACCTGAGCCCCCTGCCACAGAGAGCAGCACAACCCAGTGTGTTTCAGACATTGGGCACAAGTGAAGAAGTGTTGCCCTGGGGCCTGAAGAGTGTTCATCACAACAGTGGAGGTTTAGGATAAGTTGGTAATTCCATGCTTGGCATAGAATCCAGAGTGATAGAGGCACCTATATTTTTAAAATAAGTGTGCTTTCTGGTATGTGCTGACACTAGAGCAGGGGCCTCTCCTGCCTGCATCTATCTAAAGGTGGTATTTCCAGGACTGCAAGTACTTGGCATGAAAATCTGGAGTTTAGGTAGAATCATCTTGAGTGAGTAACTATGAACCAGCGTCTCAGTACAGAATATCTTACTGTATCTTAAATCTATATTGTGGGCCTGATTCTTAAACTAAAGAAGTCTAATTGGTTGGCTTCTCTTAGGTATGAGATTTTGCCATCCCATAAAGATATAGAGATAAAGTAGATGTTTGAATGTTTTAGAAAACCCAACATAATAGAGATTTAATATATCCAATTTGTGATTTTAATTTGAAATGTTTAATATCATTAGACATGGTATTTTAAATGTATCAACATACTCCATGCTTGGCAATGTAAACTATATTCTTAAACATAACTTAAAAGTAAAATGATTTAAGGCTTAGAACAAAAAACAATAGTTCCCAGTCAATTCCAAGGGATGCCAGGATAGCTCAGCAAGTTGAGCAATTGCCTCTCAATCGCAAGGTCCAGGGTTCAATTCCTGGACCTGGTCCATGCAAACCCACACATGGCTGAAATGTGTTGCAACTGGTAACCACCAGAATGGCTCCGCAGTGAAGTTTTTCACCTCCTGTGTGGGAGGCCCCAGTTTGATTACCATCCCTCAACCCATTTCTATACTGTACTCTGGAAGAAGTCATCATGCTCAGCCTACTTTTTTTTTTTAAGATTTATTTTTATTGTTTTTGACAGAGATACAGATACAGAGACAGAGAGAAGGGGGAGGGCCCAGAACAGTCTCCATAGTTGCACATCATTGGTTTTTCCAGTTTCATTCTACAGGTGGGCGCGGGGCTGCACAGGGCAGGAACTGGGCTGGGGTCTCAACCCGGTGAGAACTGAACTGGGGACACTCCCCAATTCAGCATATGGGTTCGCACAGCCAGGGCCAGGATTCGATCCTCAGTCCCCAGGGCTGCAAAGTGAGTGTTTAACCCACTGAGCCATCCTGGCTTCCCCTCAGCCTACTTTTAATGAGTGGGGAGTTAGCTCTACATTACTTATTTGGAATTCTTCTATATGGGAGATTTGTCTATTCTCCCCATTTATTCAATCACTTATTATATCAGTATGGACTCAGGGATATAACTTTTGTTATACTTTGGGTAAGAAGCCAATACCACTTTTCGTTGTTACTGCTATTGCTGAAATTGTTCCGGCTTTGCTCATCGGGAGTTTGATCAATTGGCTCCTGTATCCCTTTGACATTACCCCCTCATTGTGGTGGGGTTTTTGTTTATTTTGTGTTTGGGTTTTTTTAAGCACTTATTTTCTGGCACTACAAAATGCTCCAGGCTCATCTTATATTATATATTTTCTACCCTAGCCCTAGAATCAGCCATTTCTCCAAGGAGCTCTGGTTCCTTTTACTGGAAAATCCTATTAGAAACAAAGACCTGTTTGCTAGGTGTTCTCCTTGCTACTGGGTGCGTTGTTCCTCAGCCCCCCTAGCTGACAGCGTGAGGACATATACATGTGCATACTAATCCGTGTATATAGGTATACCTTGAAGATATTGCAGGTCCAGTTCCATACCACTGTAATAAACCAAGTATGACAATAAAGCAAGTCATAATCATTTTGTTGATGGAGGTTCTTGCCTGTAATTTGAAAAAAATGCAACATATGTGAAATACAATAAAACAAGGCATGTATACCTAAATACACATATCTATATATTTCTATATGTAGCTGTGTATTTATATATACATACATGAGTTCATACTGTCTCCAACTCTATTTCATTACCAAATGGATCATTCTTGCTTCTTCTTACCTGTAAGCTCCCCTTCCAAAAATGCAAACCTGGCTCCCACCATCAGCCATCCCTTTACTGAATTGTTCAATTCCAGTATACACATAGAGTGATTCCAGTATTGCTAACTTGGGAAGCTACTACCGGTAGGTGTTTTAATCAACTAATATACAGTGTTTATGTACAGTTCCTTTTGTCATTAGTTTTACAGATTCTACAGATTTTCAGTTACTTCGGTCAGCCTTTATTCCCCTACCCCCTGTAGAGTTTGCTTTATACAGTTGTAATATATTTATATTCTTTTGTCACACACTGCATTTTATGCTGGGTTCCCCCAACCTTCTAAATGATATTTATAATAAAATCTGCATGCTTTAAACTTTTATTTTTAATATTTATTTTAGTGTTTTTGACAGAGACAGAGAGAGAGAGAAGGGGGAGGGCCCAGAGCAGTCTCCATAGTTGTACGTCATCAGTTTCTGACATGGTTTTGTTCCACACAGGTGGACGGGGACCATGCAGGGCAGGAACCAGGCTGGGGGGCCTCCCACATGGGAATCTCACCCCAGTGAGAACCAAACTGGGGGCCTCCTGCGTGGGAAGCACACCCTAGTTCAGCATATGGGTTCACACGTGCTGGGGCCAGAATTCAATCCTCACATGTTGGAGCTGCAAGGCCAGCATTCAACCTGCTGAGCCATCCTGGCATCCCTTGAACATAAGCATTATTGAACATTAATCATAAAACAAGTAAAAATAATGGATCTCATATTCATATAACATATGATTAGATAAATGATTATCAAGATTTTAAGTTGAACTTAACTTAAATGTAAGGATCTTAAAATTTACTAATTTTAATATATTAAGTATCAATTAAAACATAAATAAAATAGTACCTCCCCCCTCCAACAGAAATCTCCACTTAGAAATTAAAAAATACAATTGACATTTAGCACTCTCATCTGTGGTTCTTTAGACAGAATCTAATACTAAAGAATGTTCAATAAAATTTGTTAAGTGAATGAATGATTAACAATTTGAAGAGAATGGGGTGAAAGTTGTCAAATGTACAAATTTCGAGTTATAAATAAATAAGTCCTGGGGATGTAATGTATACCATGGTGCTATAGTTAACAATATTGCATTGTATATTTGAAAACTGCTAAGAGAGTTGATCTTAAAAGTTTTCATCACAAGAAAAAAACTATTACTATGTGTGGTGATGGATGTTAACTCAACTTGTGGTAATCATTGTAATATATACATATATCAAATCATTATGATCCAAGATGGTAGAATAGATAAACACTGTGCCTGCTTTCTTCTGTGAACACATGAAAATCACAACTAAATTATAGAACAATCAACCTGGAAAACCATCTGAAGTCTAGCTGAACAGAAGTTTTATAACTAAGAATATAGAGGAGTCACAATGAGACTGGTAAGAGGGGCAGGGGTGAGAAGCAGGTTGGCCCCAAACCTCCATGTGGCAGTTGAGATTCAGGAGGGATATCCTGGCCACAAAGATTCCCCCAGAATTGTGAGGATCCCCAGCACCACACCAGGCTCTGCAGCCTATAGCACTCATGCTAAGGGGAGCCCCTATACAGGGGTCTCCAAACTTTTCAGCCCGCGGACCGCATTAACTATCAAACAGCAGTTTGGGGGCCGACTACACACTCGAGGTCCAAATAAAAAAGAATCAAAACATAGATGTTGTTTTTAATTATTTATTTAATATTATTTTATTCAGATAAAAAGGTCTCCACGGGCCGGATGAGAGGGCCTCGCGGGCCAGATGCGGCCCACGGGCCGTAGTTTGGAGACCCCTGCCCTATAACATCTGGCTGTGAAAAACAGTGGGGATACTGACCACTCAGGTAGGACAGAAGGCTGTGGGAAACCCAGATATCCCCTTAAAGGGCCCAGGCACACACTTTCTTGCTCGCAGGCACTCACCCGGAGTGCCAGTGGAGGGATGGTGACTTGGGAGGCATCAGAGGCCTTTAGGGGTCACACTGAAGTGTGTGGCTTTGGGGTAAGGGCTGGAGAACATCACCATTATCCCTGTGTGGGGGTCCTCCTCCCATGTAGACAGCAGGCAGCTGCCATCTTTCCTGAGTTGCACCCTCTCCCCACAACAAGGGCCAAACCTGAATCTGAATCGGTCTGGTAAGCTCTGCTTGCTCCACCCTAGTGACTCACTGAGACCTCACCACACCCAACTCCATACAGGTTGAGGCTTTATCAGCAGCTGAATCTTATGGGAGGTGGCAGCAGGTCTTAAGAGTTTCCTGGCTTTTTGTGGTGCTACCCCTAGGCCTGGTCCTGGTGGCAGCCATCCTTGTTCCACAGCGTGGCCTCTTCCATGCACCTCCAAGTTTAGCACAGGCAGCTAACAACTGTGGATCAATTTGTAGCCCTCTACCAGGTAGTCCCTAGCCGGTCACAGACAGTAGGTGACCTGGGCCTGCACCAAAGCCTCTTTCAAGAGCCCCTAGAACCAACATACATGGAGGTTGGCTTCAGATCACAGCAAAGCAGAGCAATACCCAAGTAGCCTCACAAGCAGCATACCCAAATGGAAGTCTCAACAGGCACCAGAGCTCTTTGGGGGCAAATCCCACCCAGTGGTGTAAGCCCCCTGCACAAAAACCTGTAAGCTGTGGACGTGGCCAAATCCCAGAGTCAATCAGCATGAGGCTCAATCTCACCCACTGACATGACAATAGCAATCAAGGCTCAGCTGTAACAGGAGGGCACACACAACCCACACAAGGGACACTGCTGTGGTACCCAGAGCAGATGACCAGGGAGACTGTGGCAGAGCCCCACAGGACACTGACTACATAAGGCCACCTGGCCAGATTGGGAGACAGAGCAGATCTACTTAATACAAAAAATGAATATAGTGGGAAAGCTGGGGTGGCTCAGCAGGTTGAGCATCCGCTTTGAGGCCCCAGGGACCGAGGATCGGGTCCCCACCCTGGCCCATGCAGACCCACATGCTGAACTGGGGTGTGCTCCCAGTTCAGTTGTTGTCGGGGCCTATGTGGGAGGCTCCCGGCCCAGTTCCTGCCCTGCGCAGCCCTGTGCCCACCCGTGGAGTGAAACTATATGGAAAACTAATGTCAACTATGGCAACTGCTCTGGGCCCTCCCCCTTCTCTCTGTCTCTGTCTTTGTTTCTCTCTGTCAAAAATCAATAAAATAAATCTTAAAAAAAAAAAAAATGAATATAGGCGGCCAAAATGAGGAAACAATTAAATACATTCCAAGTGAAAGAACAGAAGAGAATTAAAAAAAGAACTAAATGAAATGGAGGCAAACAACCTACTAGATACAGAGTTCCAAACAACGGCTATAAGAATGCTCAAGGAACTTAGTGAGAGCTTCATCAAAGAGATAGCACGCATAAAGAGGGACATAGAGGGGAAGCCGGGATGGCTCAGTGGGTTAAGCGCTCACTTTGCAGCCCTGGGGACTGAGGACCGAATCCCACCATGGCCCGTGTGGACCCATATGCTGAACTTGGGTGTGCTTCTCACGTGGGAGGCCCCCAGTTCAGTTCTTCCCCCCACCGCCACCCCCCACCAATTTGGCCCCTGGCTTGAGGGACGTGCCTCCCATGCGGGAGGCCCCTAGCCCAGTTTTTGCCCTGTGCAACCCCAACCCAGCTGTGTGGAATAAAACCATGTTGAAAACTGATGACTTACAACTATGGAGACTGCTCTGGGCCCTCCCCCTTTTCTTTCTCTGTTTCTGGTCTCTCTCTGTCTCTGTCAAAAATAATAAAAATAAATCTTTGAAGAAAGACATAGAAACCCTGAAAAAGAACCAGTCAGAAGTGAAGAATACAATAACTGAAGTGAAGAATGCACTAGGAGGAATCACCATCAGACTAATGAGACAGAGAAATGAATCAGCCAGTTGGAAGACAAGGTAGTAGAAAATACCCAATTAGAACAGCAAAAAGAAAAAAAGTATCCAAAGACATGAGGATAGATTAAGAGACCTCTGAAACAACATCAAATGTAGCAACATTTGTATCATAGGGGTACCAGAAGGAGAAGAAAGGTAGCAAGGGATTGAGAACCTATTTGAAGAAATTACTAAAAACTTCCATAACCTAGTGAAGGAAATAGAGACAAGCCCAGGAAGGACAGAGAGTCCCAAACAAGATGAACCCAAACAGGCCCACACCAAGACATATTTTAATTAAAATGGCAAAGGTTAAAGACAAAGATAGAATCCTAAAAGCAGCAAGAGAAAAGCAACTAGTAACTTATAAGGGAGCTCCCATAAAATTGTCAGCAACACCGGTTATATGGTGATGGAAGGGGAGCCAATTCTGGGTGGTGGGCACATAATGCAATGCATGGGTGATGTGATGTGGACTTGTACATCTGGAAACTGTCTAGTTGTTACCAATCAATGTCACCCCATTAAATTTAACAATAAAGAAAAAAAAAAATCCTTAAAAGTGTGAAATGCAAAAAAATATATATATTGTCAGCAGATTTCTCAACAAAACTTTGCAGGTCAGAAGGGATTGACACAATATATTCAACGAGATGAAAAGCAAGGAACATCATTAAAGAGGTGGGACATATAAACAACGAAATATTGTTCAGCCATGGAAGGGCATGGGTTCTTGCCATCTACAGCAGCATGGGTGGACCTGGAGGGTATTGTGCTGAGTGGAGTGTCAGAGAAGATAGATGCAAAGTGATTTCACTTATGTATGGAATCTAAACAACAAAATAAACAAGCAAAATAAATTCATAGACACAGAAAACATTTGGATGGTTGCCAGATGGGAGGGGCATTGGGGATATGGGTGAAAAAAGGGGAAGGGATTAAGATGTGCAAATTGGTTGTTACAAAGTAGTTATGAGGAAGTCGAGTATAGCATGAGAAATATAGTAAATACTATTAATATTGTAATCACTAGGTATGGTGTCAGATGGGTACTAGATTTGTTGGGGAGACAGATGAGAGGAAGTTGGGGGACAAGGTGGAAAAAATGAAGAGATTAAGTAAAAATTGGCAGTTACAAAATAGTCATAGGGATGTAAAGTAAAGCACAGGGAATATAGTCAATGATATGGTAACAAGTATGTATAGTGCCAGGTGGGTGCTAGTCAGGGGATCACTTCATTTTTTTTTTTTTTTTTAAGATTTATTGTTTTTGACAGAGACAGAGAGAAGAGGGAGGGCCCAGAGCAGTCTCTATAGTTGTACATCATCAGTTTTCAACATGGTTTCATTCCACACAGGTGGGCAGGGGCCGTGAAGGGCCGAAACTGGGCCAGGGGCCTCTCGCATGAGAGGCATGCCCCCTCGAGCCAGGGGTCAAACAGGGGGGCAAGGACCGAACTGAAGGCCTCCCGCATGGGAAGCACACCCCAGTTTAGCATATGGGTCTGCACAGGCCAGGGCCAGAATTTGATCCTCGGTCCCTGGGGCTGCAAATCAAGCGCTTAACTTGCTGAGCCATCCCAGCTTCCCCAGATCATTTCTTAAATTACTTAAATGTCTAGCCACTATGCTATACCCTTGAAAATAATATAAAATATAGAATGTCGACTGTAATTGAAAATTTTTTATAAATTTTTTTAAAGATTTATTTTATTGAGAGAGAAACAGGAAGAAGGGGGAGGGCCCAGAACAGTCTCCATAGTTGTGCATCATTAGTTGTGACATAGTTTCATTCCACAGAGGTGGATGTGGGGCCTCACAGGGCAGAAACCAAACTGGGGGCCTCCACATGGGAGGTGTGCCTCAGTTCAGCATAGGGGTTTGCACAAGTCAGGGCCGGGATTTGATCCCTGGATCTCATGGATGCAAGGCAAGCAAGCATTCAACCTATTAAGCTATCCTGCCATCCATGTAATTGAAAAATTTTAAAGGGTGGAAAAGATAAAGGAGAATAAAAGTCATGAGTCATGGGGAGGTAATGTACAGCAAGGGGGATATATTCAATAATATTGTAATAGCCTGGCACAGTGTCAGATGGCTGCTGGACTTGTCACGGTGATCACTTCTTTGGTATATAAATGTTGCAATAACCATGGTGTACCCCTGCAACTAATATAATAGTGTGTTAGCTCTATTTTTAATAAAAATCTTAAAAAATAAATTAAAAATTGTTATGTTGTACACCTAAAATACAATATTATATATAATTATCTCAATAAAAAAGTTCTCTATATAAAATACCATGAGAAAGATTTCATCATTGCATTTTAAAAATTTATTTTTATTGTTTTTGACAGAGAGAGAGAGATACAGAGACAGAGAGAAGGGGGAGGGCCCAGAACAGTCTCCATAGTTGGACATCATTGGTTTTTCCACATAGTTTCATTCCACAGGTGGGCGTGGGCTGCACAGGGCAGGAACTGGGCTGGGGTCTCACCCCAGTGAGAACTGAACTGGGGGCACTCCCCATTTCAACATATAGGTCTACACAGGCTGGGGCCAGGGCCGGGATTTGATCCTCAGTCCCCAGGGCTGCAAAGTGAGTGTTGAACCCACTGAGCCATCCTGGCTTCCCCCATCATCTCAATTTTAATGAGGAAAGTGAAGTTCAGAAAAGCTTATCACTAGACCAGTGGTCTCTAAGATTGGGTGTATGCACAGGGCGGTATGTGATACAATACTATATATTACTTAACCAAATGTCTTGGTATATAATAGTGTAGAAGTCATGTGCATAATACGTAAAAATGTACATATACGAGAAGTTTGTACTCAAAAATGTTCAGTTGATGGCATGAGTGGTAAGGAAAGTTTGTAGGCTATTGTGGTAGACCAAGAGCCAATTGTTTTGGGCAGATATCATGTTTCTTTAACTTTGTACCTCTGACATCCAGCCTAGAGCCTGACATAGCTAGAGTGGTCGATAAATGTTCTAAATAAGAATGAACACATGAACAGATGACTGGATGAATACAAGAACATTAACTTGGATGCCAAGCATAATATAACTAATAGTAAGTGTTAGGATTCAAATTCAGTTCTGCTTAACTCTGAAGTCTGTACTTTTCCAACAATAGGCTGCTGCTCAACACACCAAACAGATTAGCAAGGGGACCATGAAAATTTTTCAAACTAGCTGGTTGTTTAGAAACATATAAGCAACAGAAAAGCATTATATTAATCAGAAGGTTTTTATCATTCTGTCAGCTTTTCACAAGGCAGACATTCTTCAGAAACATAGAAAGGGAGAAGCACTACATCACATTTCCTCCAGTTACTTTGAGGGAAGTGAGGAGTTGCACTAGAGCTATGTGCTGTGTGGCCAGGGACACTTTTGTTTCTCTATGTGAAACATGGAGGGGATTTCACAACTCTTTTTTGGCATTGGCCATATCTCCCTCCTCAAACAAAAAAGAAGAAAAGAAAAAGAAAAAACAACTTGATTTAGGTCAAGAAGTTCAACATTCTTTTCCACTAAGCTATCTATCCATAATATCAAGTTAGTCACAAGACAGGCTAGAGTATCACTTCTTATTCCTTCCTCCAAAGAGTAAAGTAGACCAACATTTGAACCTTAAATGTTGAAAATCCAAAGGCATAGGGGTTCAGACCCTGAACAAAAACCACTGTTAATTATTAAGAACCTTGGTGTGCATGCCACACTGTATTACCAGTCAATTTCCACATGCTATTTTATTTAATCTCCACAACCACAGAAGTATTATCATCCTCACTTTTTGTTAAGATTTACTGTCTTGACAGAGAGACAGAGACACAGAGACACAGAGAGAAGGGGGAGGACCCAGAGCAGTCTCAGAGTTGCATGCCATTAGTTTCAGCATAGTTTTATTCCACACAGGTGGGCGCAGGGCCAAACTGGGCAAGAACCGGGCCAGGGGCCTCCCACATGGGAAACACATCCAGTTCAGCATATGGGTCCACACAGGCCAGGGCCAGGACTCGATCCTCAGATCCTGGGGCTGCAAGGCAAGCACTCAATGTGCTGATCCATCCCGGCATACTCAGTCATCCTTTTTTTTTTTTTTGGATTTAAAGATTTATTTTATTGATTTTTGACAGAGAGAAACAGAGACAGAGACAGAGAGAAGGGGGAGGGCCCAGAGCAGTCTCCATAGTTGACATTAGTTTTCCATAGTTTCACTCCACAGGCGGGCACAGGGCTGCGCAGGGCAGGAACTGGGCCGGGAGCCTCCCGCATAGGTCCCGGCAAGAACTGAACTGGGGGCACACCCCAGTTCAGCATGTGGGTCCACATGGGCCGGGGCCGGGATTCGATCCTCGGGGCCTCAAAGCAAGCGCTTTACCCACTGAGCCATCCCAGCTTTCCCCATCCCCATTTTTTAAAGATTTATTTTTATTGTTTTTGACAGAGAGAGAGACAGAGACAGAGACACAGACAGAGAAGGGGGAGGGCCCAGAACAGTCTCCATAGTTGCACATCATTGGTTTTTCCACATAGGTTCATTCCACAGGTTGGCACGGGGCTGCACAGGGCAGGAACTGGGCCGGGGTCTCACCCCAGTGAGAATTGAACTGGGGGCACTCCCCAGTTCAGCATATGGTTCCGCACTGGCTGGGGCCGGGATTCGATCCTTGTTCCCGGGGCTGCAAAGTGAGCGCTTAACCCACTGAGCCATCCCGGCTTCCCCACATCCCCATTTTTAAGATGAAGAAACAGAGGCTTAAGTGCATTAAGAAAATGGTGCAAGGTCAGTCAGCTAATAAATGATATAGGGGATTTAAACAAAAACCCATCTTGTTCAAAGCCTATCTTTCCATTGCACCAGATTTCCAGATTTCAAAATAAGATATGTAGTGTAGTGCCTCTGCTGATGTATGGTTGCTAAAATATGTAACATAAACAAATAAACTATGGTTACCTTGTTAAGCCACCGAGATTTTGGGGATTCTTTACTATTACATATTATTACGGACTTACCTTAAAAAGTTGGTTAATGTAGGCATTTTTATTTACTGTTTGTAGTGGTATAAACTTTAAAAACTGTTTTAATAACCTGGTACAGTACTTGGTAAGACTGTTGAGTAAAAGCCTCTGTTACTTTATACCATACCCAAATAAGTGCTTACTTTTATTTAAGGCAATGCCTCAAAAACCATTGAAGCTCTATAGGAAAGACTGAACCTATTGAGATATGGCTTTGCATTCAAATAGTTGAATACAAATCGTTGCATAAATATCTAGAAAAATATATTTTAAGGTCAATTAGAAAATTTTAAGAATACACTGTCAGAACCCCAAATATTCACATGCATACTTGCAAACTAAGAATTTATAAGAAAGTTTTTAGAATTGTGACTTGATAAAATACACTAACAGAAATGCCTGTATTAAAAAAAAAACACAAAAAAACCTGCATTTAATTGAAGTTAAGAAAACACATTTTAAGGTAATAAGCACTTATAGCATCTATAAAGGTGAAAGAGCTGAATAATCCTTTACTTTAGACTGTTTTTATGTTAGGAAGCCCCTAATAGGGCTCTCTAGTTGTACAATTTTAAAAGCAACACCCACTTACTCATCTTGAGAAAAATTATTTAAAAAGCTTTTTTCTGAAAGTAGATATTTTATACTGAGACACTGAATACATTACTTAGGCATATAAACTATTGTTTTTGGCAAAGACATGCTATGTCACTGCAAAATTATGGAGGATTATGAATATGTAGATAATTTATCTTTATAAGGATATAGATATGCTTTTGAGAATGTGTGTGTTCTTGTTTAAGCTGTGGCCTGCACTGTATCAGAAACTGAGACCCAGAAGACTCTATAAAGGATATTCAGACTTGATTTTCTTCATTTACTAGAGGAACTGGAGCTGGAAAAGGAAAAATGTACTGTACCATGTTTGGCTGGCAAGAGTCAATCTTGACTATGTACTGAGACTGTCCTACATGTTTCATTAACTGTTAACAATCCAGACTTTGGAAAATACAGTGATGCCTTGGAATTCGAACTTAATTCATTCCAGAACCCTGTTCAAGTTCCAAAACGTTCGAGTTCCAAGATGAGTGGACAAAGCTACAGGCAGTACAGTCAATACATCCAAAGCGAACAACATGTTGGTGTTCGGATTCCAAAGCAGCATTTGGATTCTGAGGCAAAATTTGCTTGATGTTTTTGTTTGGATTCCAAGTTGTTAGATTTTTGGGGCATTCACATTCCAAGGTATCACTGTATATCGATGCTGGCCCATTGTGACCTGAGGCAGAGGGAGAAGGAGAGGTTATATTCTTGAGGAAAAAGAGGAAATTCCTATAAAGGCTAACATTCTCATTCTCAATCATCTTATATAAAGATAGATCCCAAGACAGGATACGGAGACTCAGAGCCAAGGGAAGGATTTTTTTTTTCTCCCCTGGAGTCTGGATTTTACAAAGAGTAGAAATTAACTTAGAATAAATTGCAACCAGAAAGAAGGACCCCCATGGACATGGGTCTAGACTGTAGACTATCCAGGTCTTCACATCTACAATCCCTCTGGGACCAGCATGGTGGTTCCAGCACCAAGATGAAAACTAGTGAGATCGCACAACTGTAGAATATAATTTGCTAGTAGACATTAATAGATATTTACTTAGAACAAAACCTGTAATGGACTCTTTGCATACAACTTCACTTCAATGCAAGAATGGTTACAGAAACCCACCCTTGCACTGAGCATTTTGAGCCAACTAGACCAGAGGTCGGCAAACTGCGGCTCGCTGCCGCTCGCGCGAGCCGCAGTTTGCCGACCACTGAACTAGACTACCAAAAAAAAAAAAGCAACCACTTGGAGCAGAGTGACAGCTCCTGTTTTAGGCTGGGCAGACCAACTGGGGAGTTTGTTTCCAGGGGCTCCTGATACCTTTTCACTAAACTGTAGTAATGGCTAATGAAGCATTTGAAAGAAACATTTCACTTGAATAAATGTTATTACTTATATTTACAAGTATTTAACAATATAAGATCTTACCCATGACAAAAACACCTATGAGAGACAGCATGACAAAACTAAATTTCTGAATTAGGTTTAAGGAAAAACAACAAAAGCAGGTTATTTTCCTCTGGCAAACTTTGTTTAGTAAAGGGCCAGACAGTAAATATTTTAGGCTTATGACCATGTAGTCTGTGTTGCAACTACTCAATTCTGCAAACAAATTTAGAAAAGCAATCAGAGTTTTCAGCTTATTTGGGTACATTCTAAAACAATAAAGAGGGGGAAAAATCAGACACAAATAAAAATTTTTTTATTGAAATGACTTCTGACATACTTGGCAGCAGTATTAACGTATGATACCACTACTACTACTACTAATAGCTAACATTGATATAGGGCTCACATTATAAGATTAAATTGCCAAAATAAATACAGCAGATATGCTTTATTTAGCAAATAAAACATATCTGCCGTATTTTTAATATAATTCCATAAAGAGCCATTTACTCATTCTAATTAGGAAATGTACAATATGGAGTTTTAATTTCTAAGAGAAAGAACTAAGCAGGAAGAAGGAGAGAGAGTAATAATGAAGACATGGTGAAAATAAAATCTCTTTGTAATAGATTATTTTAAGATCATTCTATCCATGCCAAAGATATGACAGTAGGATGTTTTCTGCAAAATCATAACCCATTGTCATCAACAATGGGAAAATAAAGTTAGTCCAAAACAAGAAGGAATGAGGGAGGTTAGTCCTAAAATAAGATTACCAAGAACATATTAGAGCTTGAAAACTGGCCATCCTTATGATACTGTGAAATGAAAAACAACCCTTGTAACCATTGTGTCTATCCACTGACAGCAACATGATGAAGTTTCCATAGAAACAACATTCTCCTCATCTAATAGCCAGCTTTTTAAAAGAGCAGTTACCGGTAGTAAATCATCAGTATTTGTTTTAACAGAAAATTTACTGATAATAAAGGTAGGTTACAGCAGAAATCTGTCCTCAACATATTAGTTTACTAGTTCCCTAATAGTTTACTAGGGAAAGTGAGACAAATTAAATAAAAACATATGTACTATTTATTCCTTTTTAAAGACTATTTACAACTAAAACAAGAGGACCAAGAGAACTGAGAATTATACAACTGAACTTTTCCTAGAGATGACTCCTGTACACAGAAGAAGCAAATACAGTGGGACCATGGTACTAGTCACTAATTGGTTCTGGGAGGCACACCAAGTACCAAAAACCATGAGTAGTACCACACACATTTTTCCCCTAAGGAATAATGCAACAGTACCTCGGTACTTGTCTAATTGGTTCTGGGAGGCGTGACTAGTACCAAACAAACAAGTACCAAGACAAAATTTTCTTTCCTTTTTTTTTTTTAAATTTATTTTATTGTTTGAGAGAAGGTGAGAGATAGAGAGACAGAAAGAAGGAAGGAGGGCCCAGAGTGGTCTCCATAGTTGTACATCATTAGTTTTTTGACATAATTTCATTCCACATCAAAATGTGTCGAGTAGCAAATTTGATGAGTTTCAAAACAGTCGAGTACCAAAGTATGACTGTATTCCTAATTTTGTGTCTCTTTACCTAGTAAACATAAGTTATACCCAGGGAAGACAGCAGGCACTGACACATAAATATTAAAACTGAAAGATCTTCCAGATTTAGGGTAGCCATATTTCAGTGCAAATTACTCTAAACACCTTCACCCTCAGTAATGCCTTTAGAGCAGTGGTTCCTAACCTTTCCCATTTGTGTGCCCCTTTTAAACCCATTTCTATAAATTGTACCCCTTATTTTAAAAACAGCTGTTTTTAAACACTGACACTTTTGTTCAGTGTCTATCTTAATGTGAAATAGTAGAAATGAGGTAATGTTAGGAAAGAAAAGTTACTACACTAAAAGTACAAATCACAGTTTTAATCTTTCAATATTCCCAACACAGTTAAATATTGTTACTGATTATTTTTCATATACACTTGAGCGGCCCAGCATGTACCCCCAGGGGTTCACGTACCACCACTTGGGAAATGATGCTAGAGAAATGATAGTAGAGAGTGATTTTGCTGTTGTGGAGATATTTTTTTTCCAGTCACTTTTAAAACATCTTATTGAGTTATAATTTACATAGTATACAATACATTCATTTGCAAGTGCACACAATTCAATGATTTTTAGTATATTTATGAAGTTGTATAACTATCATCACAGGTATAAAGTTTTAAGTATTCAGCAAATCACTGAAAAACTGAACCTTCTAATTTCAATACTAACAGTAATTAACTCTTTGAATTTCTTTTTTTATCCCAAGTAATTATTCACAAGGTAAAGTATAGTGATGACACTAATATACGCTTACTAAACTGAACTAAAAGCATTTAAAGAGTTTCTTTTTGAAAGAGTAACTTTCATTAACATCAACTGTGTGGAAAATAAAGCAGCTTCTGAGAATTAAGCTAGTAAAATCCTGTGAATGTATAACAGAGGAGTGTAGAAACACTCTAAAGCCCTAATTAAGATGAGGATGTAATCTCAGGAGGCAAAACTGCAAGTGGTTGTAATTCAGTCAGCAGAAATCTAATCAATTGCCTACCATACTCTTTAGAGACTAAAGTTTGATTAGCCTACCAAAAGAATTGCCAGTCTTTACCTAGCTCTCTGTTCAGGAGCAGAGACACAGTATCCAGAGGGTATGCATTCTGTCATTGAAGAGGTATACTCTGTTGTGGAACAGGGATCACTTACCAGGTCTCACCGTGATCTAAATGAAACATTTCTCAAAACGACTCCCCTCATTTTGTTTTGATTCTTTATGTACTAAGCGACTGACTGATTTGCTTTCCAGACCTGCCCCACCACCACCCAACAAATGGTTTACTTTATTTGCTTTCTTGTGGACCAGGGATTCCCAACCCCGTGCCCGCAGGTGCCATGGCGCCCGCGGCCCGATTTGTGTGCGCCCGCCATTATTTGGCTGCATCAGAAGTTTTTCATAAACACTAAGTAAAACTAGAATTTAGTTTTATACATTTGTTAGAATTTTAAAATATTGTTGGAGTATCTACACAGGTTTATTATATTCGTTGGTATGTTTGCGATATCGTATGTGTAAGTTTTTCCCTAGCTTTCGCCTTTGTACATGTCGCGTCTTGTTTAGCCGCTGCGCTCTTTAAACTCTCCTCCACCCAACCGGGAGACGCGAAGCTGACGTTTTGATTGCGGTTGCTGGACTGATCGGGTCGTGACGGTTAGCTAGGATCACAGTGTTTTGATATATTCGATTTTAAATGAACTAAAAGCGAGGTAGGTAACCTATTATTATGGTGGCAATTTGATATGATATTGTAGTTCTATAACTATTTTTATTTTTTTAGTCCTAAAATGAGTGGACCAAATAAGAGAAAACGAACCTATAATTTTAACACAGACTGGGAGGAATCATATTGTTTCATTAATTTAAAAGGTAAATGTGTTTGCCTGTTGTGTGGCAGTAGTATTGCAGTGCCGAAAAAACAGAATGTTGAACGTCACTTTCAGACAAGTCATACTACTTTTGATATGAATTATCCACTTAAATCTGAAGAAAGAAAAAAATAAATCAACTAAAATGAAGTTGAACTACTCAACAGACTGTTTTCACTAGACATGTGGAAAAATCTAAAAAGGCAACCATTGCTTCTTTCAAACTTTCTCACATGCTCGCAAAGAAGAAAACAACCTTTCCAGGATGGTGAATTGTTCAAAGAAGCATTTCTGACTGCTGCCGATTGTTTGTTTGAGGAATATTCTAACAAGCGTGAGATTATGTCGGTGATACAAGACCTACAGTTGTCAAATAACACAGTCACAAGAAGAATACA
>PVKE010003622.1:0-70772 GCA_004027555.1 Craseonycteris thonglongyai | reverse complement strand
TGTGAGTGTGTAAGTTCATCAGGTCACATGTTTTTCTGTGATTGCGTGAGCTCATGGGGCACATGCCTGTGAATGTGTGAGCTCATCAGGGCACATGCTTCCTGTGAGTACGTGAGCTCATCACAGCACGGGCTTCCTGTGAGTGTGTGAGTTCATCAGTGCACATGCTTCCTGTGAGTACGTGAGCTCATCAGGGCACATGCTTCCAGTGAGTGTGTGAGCTCATTGGGCATGTTTCTGCGAGTGTGTGAGCTCATCAGGGCACGTGCTTCCTGTGAGTGCATGAACTCATGGGGCACATGCCTGTGAGTGTGTGAGCTCATGGGGCACATGCCTGTGAGTGCATGAGTTCATCAGGGCACATGCTTCCTGTGAGTGTGTGAGCTCATCAGGACACGTGCTTCCTGTGAGTGAGGGAACTCATGGGGCACATGCCTTTGGCAGGCTGGCCCTGGAATATTCTTCAGGCTCAGCTCTCTGCCCCTCACTCCATGCTTCAGTCCCAGATGTGTGTCCACTGACAGTGCTGTGACAGCTTCCACAACCCCTTGGTTTTATGACAGGGGGCCAGCATGGAGCCCCGTCGCACCTTCAAAGCCACATCTCTGGAGCTGTAACAACCTGCTCCACCTGTTCGGCATATTTGGGTCTTTGTTTCAGCCCACTTATCTGTCTATGCCATCACTGCCGGTAATTGCAAACCTGCTGGCCACAGCTGGAGAACCTGTTCCTGGCAGTATTTGTCAGAGAGTGGAAGGCGTAAACGTGTTCATGTTCTCATGTGGGCACAACTTTATACACATGCCCACCGCCTCCTCGGACTCCCCTCCTCTGGCCCCTGGTCCACGGTGACCTCTGTGATGGTTTTTCCTTGTTCTCCTTCCCTGATGTCCTTGCTCCACGACCTCACGTCAGCACTGCCCAGAGGTCCAGCTTCCGGTTCCCTTCTCTTTTTTCTCCTTCATTGACACTTTTCTTTTTTTAAGATTTGCTTTATTGTTTGAGAGAAGATAGATAGATAGATAATAGATAGATAGATAGATAGATAGATAGATAGATAGATAGATAGATAGATAGATAGATAGAGAAGGGGGAGGGCCCAGAGCAGTCTCCCTCATTGTACATCACTAGTTCTGACGTGGTTTCATTCCACACAGGTGGATGCGGGGCTGCGCGGGGTGGGAACTGAACGGGGGTTTCCTGCATGGGAGGTGACAACCTTCACCACCAAGCAATCTCGGTGGTTACCAGTTGTGCTGCAGTCCAGCATATGGGGTTTACATGGGCCCAAGCCGGGAATCAAACTCTGGACCTTGGGATTGCAAGGCAAGCACTCAACCCCTGAGCTCTCCCAGCCTCCCTTTTTATTCTCCCCCACTGACCATCTTTCTGAGCTATTTTGCCCACTCCCCTGTGTTGTTGGCTTCCAAATATAGTGTGCTGTACCTGAACCCCCTCCCGCCTGTCCACTGGAACTCTCTGCATTCTTCATGCCTCACGTGTCAAAAGCCATCTTCTCATCGTCCTCTGCCTGGTAACCTGGATGGACAGGGCCCTGTGGCTGGGATTCTCGGAGCCAAAGCAGGACTCAGGGAGGGGCAGGGCGGAGCAGGCAGGAGCTGGAGGCCTCACGCTCAAGGATCCAGTGTCAGGATCCACAGGGAAGCTCGAGTGAGACTTCTCCTCCAAAGGGCTCAGCAGAGACATGGGAGCCAGACATACGACCACAACCAAGACCCCCAAGCAGATGAGCAGAAAGGGGCTGCTGAGAGGGAGGCAGCAACTGATGACACAGTGCAGGGACAGGCGGCGGTTGTCTTGTGGGCACTTTCGGGTGTCGCCTTGGATGACACCCACTCCTCCTACATTTCCTTTTCCCTTCACTCAGCTGTCTGAACTAGAAACACCAAACTCCTTCTTGACCTCTACCTGGTGCAGCCCACACCAGTTAGCAATTCTGTTGAATGAGTTCCTGATCATCTGTCCTCAATGCTGTTGCCCTGCCCCCACCGCCTCGTCCCTCCTGACCTTCAAAGGCCAGGGAACGATGTCTGCAGCCTCTTCCCACATCAGTTACTGCCAACCAAATTCAGGTCTGCGTTAAAACCCTCAGCTGTCTCCTGATGCCTCCGGATGAAATCTGAGGCCCTAAGTCTGAGAGCAGAAGCCCAATGCTCGCACACCCTTGCCTGTCCTCAGCCCAGCCTGCCACCAATCCCTGTTACTTTAGGCTGCTCAGATCCAGGCTCCATTCTTACCCACTCTTTCTGGTAATGAGGGTGTTTCTTATCCTTACGGCTGATACCAACAGCAAGAAGTTATTTTCAACCTTGTTGCTAGAATTCTTTGTGTTTAGTTTCGTGAATAAGGTGAATTTCCCAGTAATTAAAATGGATGCGTTACCTTAGCATTTCACATATTTTTATGTGGGGCAATATGAACTTGTTTTTACTTGACCATGCTGACCTCTAAAGTGACGGTTTCATGTGGTTCAACTTCATATTTTCAACCACTTATGGAATTCATCCTGATGCAGGTGGCAGGGTTTAGAGCTGATTGTAGGACTTTTTTGGGAGGGGACTATTTTTCCTCTGGGGAAATACCTTAGTGGAAATTTTGATGCAAAAGGTCAGAGCTGGGAGACTAAAGGGAGCCCAAACCATTCTGCTAAATCAAGTCATGATGTTCTCAAAGTTTTTTTGTTTTGTTTCCATTGTCTCAGACTGAGGTATGTTACTCTTTGTTGGGGACAGTAAGACAAGGAAGATCTAGGTCCACTGGGCGAAGGGTAAGGGATAACAGGAGCAGGGCCTTTGGACGAGAAACCTCAGGAGCATAGGTATTCCACACTCAGTTTGAGGCTGAGTTGTCCCTGCTACCATGGCCACACAGCCAGCCCTGCCTGCCTGCCTTGTATGAGTAGTGTTTGGGGAACGTCAGAGCCGGAGCACTGTCTACACTAGTGATGGGGCCACACCCAAAGCAAGACACCCATGGGGCCTCTGGGAAATGGTGCACAGGTGACTGGCATCTGTCACCTGAAGTTTCACCTGTGAGTGTAGAAGTCTGGAGGATCCTCAGAGAACTGGAATCACCCACATCCTCGTAGGTTGCTGTCAACATTAATGTGATTTTGCTCTTTCAAGAAACTCTTGCCCAGGAAAATAAAAGCTCCAAATAAGTTGTTTTTGTTTCAAGAGTTTCCTAGAAAAACCCATTCCAAGGAACATTAAGTTGTTAGACTTTTCAATAAATGGCATCAATGACTATTTTCACCCAAGATTCTTAAACACCTTGCCTCAAAACCCTGTCTGTGTTCACCGATCCTAAACTCCAAAGTCATGAACTTTACCCAACCTGAAGTGACCCCCACCCCTGCTGCATTGAAAGACCCCTTAACCCTCTTAAAGCCCTGAAGCCTCATACTCTACTTCGACTGTGATGTCCCTCTCTGAGATGTTGCTAAAGGGTCCAGGTCCTGCTGTCCCTGACCATGGTGAGCAGTGGACACGGCTTCTTAGTAGGACAGGCAGGCAGGGGACTCTGTCAAAGACAGAACTCCTTGGGACTCTTTCATGTTTAGAATTTTTATTGTTTGAGAGAAAGTGGGGTGGGGGTGGGGGTGGAAAGGGTTTAGAGCAGTCTCTACAGTTGTACATCAGTTGTGACATGGTTTCATTCCACACAAGTAGATGTTGGGCCACATGGGACAGGAACTGAGCCGGGGGGCCTCCCTCATGGGAGGCGAGAACTTTCGCCACCTTACCATCTCAGCAGTTGCCAGTAGCACTGCAGTTCAGCATATGGGATATGGATATGGGATGTGGGATATGGGGTGTGCACCTGCAGGGGCCAGGCATGGACCTCCAGACCTCACAATTTCAAGGCAAGCGCTCAACTGCTGAGCTATCCCGACACCCCCCTCTGGCTTCTTGACAGTGGAGAGGGTTCCATGGAGAGTAAGGTTGCTAAGGTGTAAGTGACCAGGACAGTGGCGGTACTGGTGACAGAATAGAAAACCCAGGGCTCAAGAGTTACACCATCCTCACTGAATGTGCACCTGAGGGTGCAAAGTCTACGTCGAGATAGGTCACAGTGAGACCTAGTGACTATCTGTTCTTCCATCAGACTAGAAACCGATTGTGATCCAAGACCTCGCTGACCTGCTTTGGGTCCCCTCGGTGCCCAGCGCCTGGTCGCATGTGATGGCTTCCACCGGTGTCTACTGCGATTGAGCTCACTGTCCACAGGCAGCCAGAGACATGGTCTATGCTACCACATAGGAACCGCCGCACCAAACGCTCATGCGCAGACAGACCGCTCACACCCATGCTGTGTAGTAAGATGCCTGTGATCCAGGCCCATGTGGGCGACAAGGGGCTTGGCAGAAGGGGGCAGAGTCGACTGTTAGACCCAAGTGCTCTGAGGCCGGAGCTTCTTGTGCTCCCCACTGCAGGCTCCCAGCTCTGAGAGGCCCAGGCTCAGTGCAGATTTGTGTCACCAAAACATGGTGCAGGAAGGAGCAGGTACTCCGCCAGCAGGGTGAGGCAGGAGAACAGACCTGTGAGCAGACCTTTGTGCACTGCCCCTCTCCCGTGGGAGAAAATGTAGTTCTTTCATCTCTATCCCCACCCTTTGTCTACAGGACAGGACTGAGCGGGCTGCCTCACCTGGTAGGAATTAGATCTTTAAAGAGGCCCGAGACTCGGAAGCCTCACTGAGTTCTTATCCTGGATGACTCATCTGGGTTCTTGGACAGAAGTCCAAGGTACTGGATGCTAATTTGTTGGAGTTTAGAGCTCAGAAACTTCAATGGCAATGCATTCATCATTCCTGCAGGGGTGACCTTCTAAATGTGTACACACACATACACACACTTGCGTGTGCACATGCCCCTAAAGCATTCTGGGAGGAATTGTATGCAGGATAAATCTCATCTCTGGGAGGAGCTGGCTTCTGTCTCTGAAACATAAGGTGGTTCAGGATTTCTGTAATACCCAGCCTCCGTTTCCTCTTCTGGAAACACTGGGTCTTTAGGCAGCTGTCAGATCAGGTGTGCCTACCTCTTGCAACAGATGTCCCCTGCCACCATCAGTAACATGTGACATTTAGATACAGCTGAATGCCCCCAAAGTATGGGAAAAAGCAGTATTGGGGTCACGTGGGGTGTGTCATAGCAGAACAAATGATAAAATAATAAAACCTACCAGAATCTCCCTCCCCTCCCCTCCCGTCTCTGCTGCTTAAATCACAACACAGAAGGGAATTAGAACTGTTCTCACGAGGGCTCTCACTGAGCTTTACCCCATCTACTACTAAAGCACTTTCCTGTCACAAAGCTGCAGGGACATAGAGAGCAGTCTCTACCCAACAGGTACCAGCCTGGCCTGCCCCAGCCCTGCCCTGGCTGGTGTGTCCCTGGAGAGCTGACATTCCTACACACTAAAGCAGCTCCTCTGATCAGGTTATTTTATGCAGAGAAGAAACTTCTGAGACACAAGAGGCTTTCTACTGTGACAAACAGCCTTTTGGTCTGTGATTTGACTTTTTTTGTAATTATTTTTGTTTATTAGGTGTGATCAAAAGGTCTGATAAATGTGTAAATAAAAATAATTTACAGTAAAAGATACATTGCCAATAATCCCCCACAAAATACTCCCCCTTGCCTTGAATGACATGTCCTTTGCCGTAATAAATGTGTTTTTGTTGTTTTTTCACACACCTAAATCTATGAAGGTCACACATCGCTTCTGGTATGTCAATTTCTGTCAAAACAACAACAAAACAATACAGGGTGTCCTTACCTACCTTATTGACTGGATCTGGCACTGTGCAACTTCTGACACTTTCGAAAGCTGACATGTCCAGGCAATTCTTCCCCAGTTACCCAGTGATTTTGGGAGAGGGGAGATGTGGCCTCAAGAAGTCCCCACATGAGACTTGGCAAGGCATGTGTGGCCCGTCTTCCTGTGTGGCCTGGTGCTTGACTGGTTCCTGAGATGCACTGCTGCATAATGTCATCAGCAGTTCTGCTTTACCCCATTGTCACCTGTCCATGGTGCTAGAACACAGCTGGTTGTAATGGCTGAAAAAATGTTCCTGTTATTTACACTTAAATGGTATCAGAATTCTTGCAATGAAAAAAAAGGGGGTTCTCCCAAACTTTCTCCTCACTGCTGTGCCCCAAATCCCAGAGGCAGCTTTTTTTTTTTTAGCTTTTCTTCTGGAACTTAACTCTGTACTTTTAAATGATACACATACATAGCTTTTCATTTTCTTACAACTTTAAATATCATTTACAGACTTCTGGTACACCAGGTTGAAACCTACTTCTCTTCTGCCAACATTTTCTTCTTTACTCCCACCCATACTCCTGCACCCCCATGAGATAGTCACCTCACAATTTGGGGTTTGATCCATAGTTAATGGTTGTGTCATATCCAGAAACATGAACATGGCTTAAGGCTGAGCCCAGAATATGCTGTGACTACATTTTTTTTTTTTCCTAGTGCAACATACTGGTTTCCTGGAGGTAGGAAGTATACTCTTTCTTTTTTCTTTCTTTCCTAGTCATGTATCTATCTGCCTGTCACTTAGTTAAATTCTCCAAACAAAGCTACAAAATCCCTCTCAGTGTAAACAAAAACATCAGGTAATGTGCTCGTTTTCTGTTTTTGTTTGTTTTTTGGTAATATCCCTCTGAAGCCTCTGTCCCCATGGTGTCCTACCTGGATGGACTGTCCCCAGGTCTGCTCCACACAACATCAGGAATTCCCGGGTGCCTTTTTCTTGAATCACAAATCATTTTTTTCTCAGTTTACTTCCTTTTTGTGGGACAGCTAGAAAATCTAGCGGCCTATGAATTCTCATTCTCTGAATGGAAATTTCCTTGTCCCCTGTGGATAGTTTTATGATCTCTTCAACCTCAACTCTGAACACATGGCCGATGCACCTTGGTGAGTGTGTTTTTTTGTCCACTGTGTACTGGGCACAAGATAGATCTGAGCCTGTCTCTCAGATCTGAGGTCTTTCCTTAAATGATGTGTTGACAAGATCTTCCCTCCCCTTTCCTCATTCTCCCATGGAATTCCTTTCAGTATGATGTTGAGCATGTGGATGGACCACTTACTATTCTTATCTTTTTAATATATTTTATTTACTTATGTTTTTATTCTAGTTCCTGGGAGATTTCCTTAACTTTATCCTACAATATGTCCTTTGATTTTTTTCACATTAAATTTTATTTTAACTGTTCTAATATTCTGAGCCCTATTTTTGGTCAAGTTTTTTTTTCCAGTTTTAAATATTGATTTTAAAATCTAAGAACTTAAATTGCCACAAATAACTGGCCCGCAAAAATTTTCCTTTTTATTTTTGAAGTTTTTATGGTGCATTGTTTTCATCAGCCATTCATTTTCTCTTGAACAAAGATGATTCAAATGCTTCATCAAGACAAACACTGCCAAGTCAGTCTTCTGCTGTGTTCAGACTCAGAGGCAGATGTGAGACATGGTCTTTTAGCTTCTGAGCTTTCTGGACAGGTGTTTTCACCTTTGTGCCCCCATTAGCCTTCTTGCTAACTGTCTTAATGCCACCTACAGCTACAGATCCTCTTATATCCAACAGGAGCAATTTCCCAGGAAGTATGGTTCAGAAAGCCCCTGGGCACCATGCAATGACAACATCATCCCCAGAGTTCAAGTCTATTCTCCTGGACCAGCTGCCTCCTTGCAAATGACAAAGTAGTGCAGCCGTGCATTCCCAGGGCTTGGCCAGCTCTGATTGGGCCTGAATAACTTGAAGTTGTCACCTGTGCTCAGAAGCTGGCAGTTTCCATGGAAACAGAGGTCATTTTTGCTGTGACGAGTGTTATGGGCAGGTTCGGATGCTGAAGCTGCAATATCATGAGGCTGACCGTGCTGAAAGTAAAGCATTCCCACAGATGTCTCCTTGGCTGTGATTTTGACTATGTGAAGGTGACCCCCATGTCTGCTCTTAGAACAGCAGCCTCCACAGAACCCACGGGACAGTACCTATTGCCCTGTCAGTAGGAGGAGGTCAGCAGTCAGCCCACATGGCTGTTCTTACAGTGACATCCCATCTCTACTAGCACTCAGCTCCCACATGTCACCTGAAAGTGACACAAATGCTAGTGCATTTGGGTTACAGTGCTTTCTTTGAAATGTACATCTGACTTCTTTAGTGCCATCTCTCATTGGTGCCATCTCTCGTTGGTGCTATTTACTGCTTACTCTTCAAGTCATCAGCCACAATTTTACCAACAGCACAACACCAATCAGCACTCAGCCTGAGATGTGGCTGGAATTGTGCTTTCAGTAAAGTGAGGTGTGGTGGGCTCAATAATGGCCCCCAAAGAGTCCCCCCTTTCTCAGTCCCTGGGACCTGGGGGTGCTTTACATCCCACAGCAAAGGTGAATTTGCCAATGTGATTAAGGTGATAGCTCTCAGGTTGGGGAGATTATCCTGGTTACCTGGATGGGCCAGCTAATGCCAGAGAGCTGAGAAGATGGGACAAGAGGCAGGAGAAATCTGAAGCATGGGAGGGACATCGCTGACTCTAAGATGAAGGAAAGGAGCCCCAAGTCACGAGGTGTAGCAGCTTCTAGATGCTGGGATTGACACTCTGCTGACAGCCAGCAAGGAAATGGGGACCCCGGTGCTACAGTCACAAGGAACTGGGTTCTCCCTCCAGCCTCCCAAAAGGAAAGCCACCCTATCAGCACGTTGGCTTTCACCTAGCAAGACCTGTGTGGGATACACTGAACATAACATATTCATGTGGCCTTAAGCCACTGTCTGTGGTTGTTTGTTATAGCAGCCTGAGGAAAGAGCATGCTCATACACTAGTTGTCAATGGAGGTCACATTATACTTGCTGGTTTCAAACTCTCACGAGAATATATCACTGGGTTCACATTCCTGCTCTGTCTTCAATGTCTTTGTGCCACGGTGTTATCTGTGGAGTGCTTTGCAGAGCAGTGGCCTTCCCCGTCATTCTCTGGATGGTTGCATCACATTCGAAACCCGGCAGTCAGCAGACGTCGACGTGCCTCCATTTGTGGCTATGTCAGTGTGAATGCCGCTGTGGTCCTCTCCCATTTGGGTTTGTGTTCAGAGATGGTCTTCATACTTTTATTCTGGTAACAAGCAAGAACATTCTTTTGAATTTGTACCTCTGCTATAATATTCCTAATTTTCTTTTTTTAAAAGATTTATTTTATTGTTTTTGACAGAGACAGAGACAGAGAGAAGGGGGAGGGCCCAGAGCGGTCTCCATAGTTGTATATCATCAGTTTTCGACATGGTTTCATTCCACACAGGTGGGCAGGGGCTGAACAGGGTGGGAACTGGGCTGGGGGTCTCCAGCATAGGAAGCACACCTCAGTTCAGCATATGGGTCTGCAAGGGCCAGGGTCAGGATTCAATCCTGGTCCCTGGGTCTGCAAAGTGAGTGCTTAATCCTCTGAGCCATCCCGGCTTCCCCAGTATTCTTAGCTTTCAAGAGTTCTTTCTTTCTTGTTCTCTAGGGTTGTTTGTTTGTTTTTAATAGCATACTGCTCTTATCTTGTGGATACAAAATTTTCTCTTATCTCTCGATGTTATGTAGGATACTTTTTCTTTTCCCATGTGATCTTTTGTTTTCTTCAACATTCCTTATAATCTGCTTTCGTTCTTGCCTGTCACAGTAATAACTTTCCTGAGGTCTCGGCGACATTCTCTGCCTGATAGAAATGAGACATTAGGCCTGTCACAGTAATAACTTTCCTGAGGTCTCAGCGACATTCTCTGCCTGATAGAAATGAGACATTAAAGCTGATTGGAGCTGGCATCTGGTGGGCTCCACCATACAGGGTGAGAGCTGTGCTGCCCCCTTGTTTTTCCTTGGGAAACCCTCACATATTAATCCCTGTACATCTCTCTCTCTCAGACTGCACCCACTCAGGATGTAGGATTGTTCTTTTTCTTCTTCTTGTTAGTAGGATTCCTACTTCTGCTCATGTCACTGAGTCCAAAGTTTGTCTGGTTTCACTTCTCTGCCAAATAAATTCTCTTCCTGATTGTGTGGGTTAATGAGGAAGGCATGGTAGAGGATGGGGAAGGATGCATCTAATTGTTCTTTGTACACATTTTCAAGCAGTCACCACCCAGAGGCTTGGGGGCTTCAGCCCCTGCCAGGCCCCCTGTTTGCACTGCTCCCCTGCAGACCTGTTGGTTTCTGCTTGCTCTGTCCTGTTGATCAATGACCAGTCATTGAACTGCTTTCATCTGCGCAAACTTGACTGCCATCTTTTGTCTTCTATGCTTAGCACAACCCATCTCCTTGTCCTGTGGGCTTATTGACTCTTTTACTCTCATTTCAGTGGGATTTTGGAATGGAGGAGGGGTTCAATCCTCTCCGATTAACTGGAAGCTGTATAGAAGGTTAAGAGTCAAAACTAAATTACATTCATGTGGAAAAGATCTAGTTCAATTCATCATTTGAAGAAGCTGCAAATAAAGCAGAGAAACTTCCCACCTTAACTTGTGCTTGCATTTCAGAGACCAAGAACTTTCAGTGCTCAGAGCAGCTATATTGAGATATCTCTGTTTGTGACTGGCCACTTCTGGGTAAGTGAAGCACAGTAATCATTGGCCTAAGATTCATTCATTCCTGGTGTGGAGGAGAAGCAGGGTCACCCCCAAGTAGACCCTCAGAAGAGACACATTGACAGGCAGAGACCAGAGACACAGTAGCCTTCTCCAAGAGAGTAAAATACCCTATACAGCCCCCAGAATGTGCTGGCAAGTGCCTGGAAGTGGCCTGATCTTGCAGACCTTCTCCCTCATGCTCGTGAATGCTTCCAGCTGTGACAAGGGCCATGTACACCTTCAGGGCAGGGTAACAACAGGTCCAGCTGGCCTCTCAACTAACTGCCTAATACATGTCTTAGTTTTCTCTATTTTATTTTGTTTTGTTTTATTTCATTGTTTTTGAAAGAAGGTGGGGTGATGGGAGGGCCCAGAGCAGTCTCCATAGTTGTACATTATCAGTTGTGACCTGGTCTCATTCCACACAGGTGGATGTGGGGCCATGCAAGGTGGGAATTGAACTGGGCACCTCCCACATGGGAGATGGGAACCTTCACCACCAAGCCATCCTGGTGGTTACCAGCTGCACTACAGTTCAGCATATGGGGTTGCATGGGCTGGGGCCAAGAATCAAACCCCAGACCTTGGGATTGTGAGGCAAGTGCTCAACCACTGGACTATCCCAGCCTCTCCTCTTTAAAACTTTCTTAAGTGCCACCTAGTTATAAAAATGTACACAACTTGCTGTGACCTAATTCATGGCAAGTTGTGTGACTACCACCCAGGATCAGAAACAGCATCACCAGCACCCTAGACGCCTAACTTAGTGCCATGTCCGCATCGGGACCCCCGGTGATGACCACACTCTGGTCTTCTAACACCACAGATTAGTTTTGCCTATTTTTTTTTCTCTCTATATAATAAATCATATAATATGAATCTTTTGAGTCTGAATTCTTTTGCTCGATGTTATATTTGTGAGATCCACCCATACTGCTCCTATCATGAATGTTTTTAAACTGTAAAGTAAATAGATAAAATAAGGCGTTTGCTGTATGATTCAAATGTCATTTATAATGATCATTTATTCTGCTTGTCTTAAAAGCTGCCAACAGAGCAAAGGATTATCTGTATTTAAAATATGTTCGTATCATAGACCTAAAATACTTTTATGAAAAAGAAATGCCAAGGGAACCATGATTTGTCTATTTCTTCACAGCCTGTCAAATTCTCCAGGTGCCTGATACATATTGTCTGAATGCCCTCTTGTCTGCTGCATTGCCACAAGCACTGGGGAGGACCCCCTTTCAGGAGGCAGACCCCCCTCCATACAGAAGCATCCTCTGATTACCCTGAGAGAGAGAACAATGACAGTATCTTAGATGCACTCTGCTATCAATATTTATGTAGTTATGTAAATTTTAGGGCCATGCTACCCCACTCCAGGGGAAATATACAAGAGGGACCATAAAAAACCCCGAGTATATTTATTAAAAATTGTGTATTTATTTTTACACATTTAAACTTCAGTCACCTTCAAGGTCCTCGCTGTTTGATGCAATACACCTATCAAGGTGTGTTTTCCACTGCTCAAAACAGGTTTTGAACTCATCAATTTTGATACCTTTTAGCGTTTCTGCCATTTTTTGTTTAACCTCTTTCATATCAGCAAAACATTTCCCTTTGAGGACTTTTTTTTCATCCAGGAAAAAACAAAATCACTTGGGGTGAGATCGGGTAAATGGGGAAGGTGGGGCACAGGGGTCATGCTGTTTTTGGTCAAGAACTGCTGAACATTCAGCAGTGCGTGGGGAGGTGTGATGTCATGCTGAACATTGTTCATGTAAATCATTCATTATGGAATGGGCAAACACGTTGAAAGACTCTGCAACAACATGACTTCACTGAAGCCAAACACAGCCTCTCACAACAACGCCAGCTGGCACATGATGCAGATGGGCTCCTAGAACACTCACCACAGGGGAGGGGGGAAGCCTGTACTACAAGGGGTCCGCCCTCCAGAAGATAATTCCGATTTTTTCTCTGGGTTCCCCCCCAGATTAAACTGGATGAGAACTTGCTCACACTAGAGTTTATCATTGGTATAATTATGAGATCACTAAAGTTAATGAAACTTATTTAGCTAATGAAATAGCCTGTGACCAGATCCAATACCAAAGAAACTTATTAACTTCTAATGGAGGATGGAGGAAAGCCAAATTGAAGTTTATATGCTAATGTCTTCTGGAACAAAGCAAAATCAAGCCAAGGCAGCAAAAAGAAACAAGAGATATTGGGAAACGTGACAGCAAATGCCTGTGTTTCCTCTCTCTTTACCCTCGCTTTAGGCACTGTGTCTGAATGTCGCCCACAAGCCTTTTCTCCATTGGCAAAGACCCCACAGATGCCATAAAAATCCTTGCAAAGGATCAAAGTGCCCTGAACATTGAGATGGTTGTTACCTGACCAGACACTCTGCTATGAAAATAGGAGACAGTGTTTTGGTGGAGCACGAGTCCCAGACACCATGCCCACACACCTGGAAGGAAGAAGCCAGGTGCTCCCCACCCCTCCCCCAAGCACTGGTCACTTCTTGCCCAGTTCCTACTCTCCTTTTATCATATTTTTCTGTACCAGTTCACACACTCTTGTGGCAAAGAAACCAAGTCAATGACGTCCTTTCATGAAACAGGAATTCCAATCAGTGGCAGCACTGAGAAAATGACAACGATTAGATTAAGAACATGACACTTAGTCCCAGGATCATGGCATTGACACACCTGGATGACCAGCCCCACAGCTGGGATTTTGCTCAGTGGATGCAACAAGCCCATTTGCAAACAAGAAATAGGCTCCTAACCTGGCCATTAGTTCATCGAAGGCACAGATACCATTGTCCACCAGCCTGTTCTCCTTTGGCTCCACGAGCCATTCAAGGGTGCAGATTACATCGGGAGGAGAAGTACAAATCAGTAACATAAAGGACATCAAAAAAATCAAGTGAGAAGGAATAAAAATCATTCCTGGAGCACTTCATTATAAACAAAACACCCACACAGTTGCCCCTGGGGAATCTCTCTCACAAATCATAGGAATAGACAATGCCCAGTGGATAAACACTTGTTGGAGTTAACATGACAACTTCCACCTCACTCGTACCTTTAAATGACCTTTTAGTCTTTTTTAAACCAGAATGCTTGTGGTGACCTGGAGAATAGCTCTCAGTTATGACTTCTACGCAACTGGTCTCCACATTCCCTCCTGAGCACCGTCATCAGACCAGCAGCCTCCACTCAGCCAAGAGCCAGCTCCTCCACTGAGCACATAGGCCCCCATGTCCAACACCACACTCCCCCTACCTTTCCCAGCACACTTTCCCGTCCATCCAGCCAGGTCCCCCACGGTGTCACCATAGCGCATGCATGGTCCTGTTGATCAGTTCTGCTCTCCTCCCCACCTCTGATGACCCATCATCAGAAATTCTTCTGTTCAGTGCCTTCCTGGGGCCAGGCAGACATGGCAGGAACTCACAAGGAAGGACTCTGTGTTCTGGGGACCAGACTGGACAAGGAAAATGTTCACCCACAGTGTGCAGACAAAAAACAAACAAACAAACAAAAATCCAAGTCCTGTCCCATGAGGAACCAGACGTCATCGAACCTGAGAAGTTTGATGCACTAAGCTTCGAATCCAGAGGGCACACACTGCCCTCCCCATGTGGGTGAGTGCAGCCCTGAGACTGGCAGTGCAACGGGAGTGCGTGATGCTTCTGAACAGGGCTATTTCTCTGCTGCCGGTCTTTGCTTTACTTACCATTTGACTTGATCTCCTTCATCCCTCTAATCACAGTTGATACATTAATTTGATATTGGTCAGTCCTGGCCACCGGCTATTTACAAGCAAAATGTAGACTTCATCTCTTCTAGTAATCTCATAATGACACTGAGTGACAGTATCTGAGAGTCAGACACCAGTGGAAGCAAGTAGCTCTGAGTTCTTGGACACATTTTTTGATTGAAAGTGACATGTGCTTCTTTTTGTTTAATTTAAATCAGGGGTGTCAAACCTTTTGGCTTCCCTGGGCCACACTGGAAGAAGAACAATTATCTTGGGCCACACGTAAAATATACTGATACCAGCGATAGCCGATGAGCCAAAAAAATAGGGATGACTCAGCAGGTTAAGCACTCGGGGACTGAGGATTGAATCCTGACCCCGGATGCAGACCCATATGCTGAACTGGGGTGTACTTCCCATGTAGAAGGCTCCCAGTTTGGTTCTCACCCCCTAGTTCAGCCCCTGGCTCCAGGTGTCATGCCTCCCATGCAGGAGGCCCCCAGCCCAGTTCCTCCCTTGCATGGCCCCTGCCCACCTGTGTGGAAGAAAATCATGTTGAAAACTGATGATGTACAACTATGGAGACTGCTCTGGGCCCTCCCCATCTCTCTGTCTCTGTCAAAAAATAAATCTTTAAAAATACTGCAAAAAGCTCAATGTTTTAAGAGTGCTTAGGAATGTGTGTGGGGCCGCGTTCAAAGCCGTCCTGGGTCACATGTGGCCGCGGGCAACAAGTTGAATGAGCTTGATTTAAATAAACCTTTTCTTTTGGAATCTTACTCTGTTTTCAGAAAAGTTGCAAAGACAGTGTGTAGAGTTTGTGCACAGCCCTCTCCCTGTCCCTTGCCACATTTGTCATAACTGAGCCAGCCTCAATACATCACAATTAACTATTAATAATCCCCACACATTTGGATTTCACCAGTTTTCCCCTAATGTCCTTTTTTTGTTCTAGGGTCCCAACCACAAACCCGCATTTGGTGGTTGTGTATCGCTCACCGCCTTGGTCTATGACAGCTTCTCAGGCTTTCCTTGTTCTTGACGATGTTGGCAGTTTTGAGGTGTCAAGATCATGGATCTCATAGGATGAGCTTTAACTGGGGTCTGCCTGATGTTTTTCTCGTGATTACGCTGAGCTTATAGAGCTTTGTGAGGAGGACCAGGGAGGCAAACTGCCCTTCTCCTCACATCATATCAAGGTTACGAGCCACCAACGTGAATTATCACCGATGACATCCATCACCTGGCTGACTGGACATTTGCCAGGCTTCTTTTTTTAAGATTTATCGCCTTTGACAGAGACAGAGAGAAGGGGAAGGAACCAGAACAGTCTCCACAGTTGCATGCCATCCGTTTTTCAGCATGGTTTTGTTCCACACAAGTGTGTGGGGGCCACACAGGGCGGGAACCAGGCTGGGGGCCTCTCACATGGGAGGCACATCCCAGTTCAGCATATGGACCGGGGTTGGGACTCGATCCTTGGTCCCTGGGACTGCAAAGAGAATGCTCAACCCACTGAGCCATCCCAGCTTCTCCTGCCAGTCTTCAGTGTGAAGTTCTTTTCCTCCCTCTTGCACTCTTGGGAAGGGGTCACTGAACACATCACATGTCACATTGAGGAGTCTTAAGCTTTAGCTTCATAAGGGAGGAGCACTTATACACATTATTTGAATTTTTTTCCACAAAAGAGTGTGGCCTCCTGTCCCTTGTGTCACTGGACTGGAAGTTTCGGGTGCCAGTGTAGGCTCTGCCATGTTCTCCCTTCTCACTGTTGTGACAACTATGAACAGCAAGCAGCTCCATCAGCCTGAACCCAAAGGGAGGACAATGATGGCATAGAACAGCGTTCACAGTTAATCTACGACAACCTGTAATGTGAACAAGAAATGAACCTTTATTTCTAAGCCACTGAGATTTGGGGGTATAGGTTATGGCACCATCTCCACGCCTGTCCTTTCTCAGGGCGGGAGGCAGGCAGGGCGGGGCAGCATGCCCAGTGCTGATACAAGCCTGAGGCTGGGGCCTGCTCTCATGGGCATGGCCAATGCAGCTTGGGGGCCAGACAGCACTAGGAATCCCTGCCAGAGTGCAGCTATGCCTTGCAGATCTCTCCTAATCACAGCAACACACACTGGTTTTGTCCTACTTCAAATACCAAATCAAATTGCCCTCTGCTCCCAGCCCATAACCAACTCCTCCTGACAGTACTTCTGCATGTGGTGTGCCATTTCCCTTGAAGATCTCTGAAATCTTAACGTCATTAAATTCAGTGTCTTTCATGGTCACTCGTTTCTAAAGATTCTACTTCAGAATGTGACATTGATCTTCAATTTGTCATTTCCAAGGCCCCTTATCTAGCTCAGACCCTCGTCACCTCTGTCTGGACCACATGACAGGTCCTAAGGATCTCCTGGCCTCTCTTCCCCCTTCCCTTCTTCCCTCCAGGTGTGTCTCTAAATCGAAGACCCAATCAATTACTCCTACTGTGTCAACTGCCTTCTTGGTCTACCTTCATGGCCACGTACATCAATATCCAATCTGCCATCCAGTCTCATCTCTTGTTGGTTCTCCACATCTAGTCTACACTCCTGACATTTTCCAAGCACTTATGTTTTGTTATAAAAGTGTCACTCTACCAGAATGCATTACTCTCTTTTCTTCTTCTCCAAGTGGAGAATTCTGGTGCTCTTCAAGGTGTGGCTCAAATGTCATCTCTTCTGTGAAATCTTTGCTGACTGTTTTTCCGTTCCAGGCAGAATTCATCATTTCTTCTTCCATTTCCAATTGAGAAAAATTATATTCATCCTTTGATGTTTGACTCATGAATCACCTTGTATTAACATTTCTCTTTCTTTTTATTTCTTCCTTCCTCCTGCCCTCCCTCTCTCCCTTCCTCCATCTCTTTCTAATTTTCCATAAAAAGCAAGTTGAGTCCTGTACTTTTGGCAGTACCCTACCAACAGAGAAGACGTGGTTCTTGTCCTTACGCAGTGCCTAGTCTATCAGAATGACAGACACACAGCCAAGTAGCAGCCAGCGCCCTTCAGACGGCATAGTCGGCCTCATGGGGAGCTCCATCCAGGTTCCGAAGCCCAGGTCTGTTAGCAGAACACCTCATTGCCTTAGAATGTCTAAACAACTTCCCACCTGAGGAAGAAATGTGAGCTTCCTAAGGACAAAGCCACCTTAGTCACCTCTGCACCAACAGTGGCTCGAATGAGTGGTCAGCAAATGCTTGTTGAATGAGTCCAAATAAATTGACATTATGTGTTCTGTAGGCCCGTACCATCAGCGGCATCACGCGTGTGTACACATCTGGGAAGCAGATGGAGTCACAGATCTCCAAATGTCAGACTCCCTCAAGAGTATCAGCAGAGACGAGCTTGGCCAGAACCATCTGACCACTGACACACCAGTCAGCAGACTGCGGCAGGGAGAGGACAAGATGTCTTGCTAGCTGCTTCCCCTTGCCAGCCTCCAGCCACTGCAGGACATTCTGCCTTGGACACCCCATTCCCTCTGAGCACTAACTGGGCAGTGAAGCCACCCGGCAGTTACACAATTTGGGGCTCTTGAACAGCTTGTGCTTCCTGCGTATTTTGCCAGCTACACACAAAACCAAAGCTGTGTTGTCCTCAGCACCACCGAGTCTTAACAGGTCATGAAAACTTTGGGGTGGGGGAGGAGGGTGCAACACAGCAGTTGTCCCCAAATGTGTGCTCCCTCGCCCTCAGTGGCCATGTTCTCTCTTAGGGCTTCTGCGGTGCGTACTGAGTGGAAGCTCAGCCTCAAACAGCAGCAGCTTCGGGAAGGCCTGGCTTCTGATCCATATGTGTGGAGAAGCCTGCCCTGACTTGAATTTTCTCCTAAGGCTGCTTCAGAATGGAAAGGAGGAAACAGGACCCACCAAATGTTGAAAGTTGGTAAATTGTGTCCAGCACAACTGACACCTGTCACAGACAGCAGGGGTAGGGCAGCTCAGACTACGCTGCATAGAGAACCGTCTCTGACAAAGTGTGGGGCCATGGAGGGGAGAAGCCCTGGGCCATGTACAGAGCAAACTGAGGAGGGGTGTGGCCCTTGTTTGGATCAAACGAGTGTGAAAGATTAAAGAGCATTCACACAACAGACATCAGAACGGGTGTTTCAGCTGAAGTGGGAAGTGGCCCTCACGTTCCCATAGGTGGAGGAGGAGAGTTGAAGCTGATTTGATCAAAGCCACAAAGGGCAGGCTGGCCCAGCTCTATCTGGGTGACACCTGCATCTAGAATGTGCTGGGGGAGGGGGTTTCAGGGATAGGAATTGACAGTGACAAGAAAGCATAAGGAAAGTATTGGAATAGAAATGGGACTATGATTATTTTTCTCTTTTCTAGTTTTCCAGTTTTTTTTCAATACTCTCATAATGAGAATATATTAATTTTATCATTTAAAATATATCAAGATAGGGATGCAGGAATAGTGCAGTAGTTGAGCACTTGCCTCATAGTCATGAGGTCTGGGGTTCAATTCCTGGCCCCAGCCTGTGTAAATCTCATAAGCTGAACTGTGGTACAACTAACTGGTAACCACCAGGATGTCTCAGCGGCCAAGCTTCTCGTCTCCCATGCAGGAGGTCCTTGGTTTGGTTCCCACTGTGTGTAGCCTCACATCCACCTGTGTGGGGTGAAACTATGTTACAGCTAATGATTACAACTGTGGAGACTACTCTGGGCCCTCCCCTCATCTCTCTCTCGCTCACACACCTTCTCTTACACAACAAAATAGATCTTTAAAAAATATTAAAATAAACCATTGCTAATGGAAGTTTCCAAATGCGGCTTCTTCCTAAACTGCAGTTCCTGTGACCCATTTCTTCACCACCTGCAGCAGCCACAGTGATACCTTTTCCAATATCTGTTATGCATTAAACCGTCAGACTCTTCCAGGCCCTGCAGAGCTGTGCTCAGCACGGGGCTTCAGGAATAAAGGTCCCCAGTGAGTAAGTACTCGAGGACTGACACATCTTTGTCAGTTGATGATATTATGATTTTGTTTAAATTGTGGCATACCTGTAGTTGAAGGCTATGGTTAATTGTTAAAAAGTTAATTGTTATTGCGGCAATAAGAGATAGCGCTGTCTCCCCAAGAGAGACTAATTAACTTGGGAAATTTCAGTAAGAAAGGGAGTATATTTATCTCCAAAGGGTGTTGCGTAACCAGCACAGTAAGTTCTGGAAGGGCAAGGATCCTCAGTGCATAGTAAATTCTTTGCTTGATAGAAAGATGACAAACCACTCACTGCATGGCTCGTGCATCAGCACGTGAGAGGTTTTCTGTCTTCTGGAGACACTCACGTTGACCCAGCACTTGCCAGCCCCACTCAGAACCACAGCTGCCACTGCTCCCACGCCACACACAGAGCAGCTGAGCTCAACAGTCTCCAGACACGCTTTTCTGTACTGAGGGTTTTGTGAGAACTATGAATTTATTAACTTGATAATGACTTTGCTTAAGATGAAAACCCCTAAACCTGTGGAAAGCAGGTTGAAAAGAAGTGTGATTGTCTTAAAAGCATAGGGAAAAGAGACATTGGAGGCTTCTCAACTTCAACTCCTGGTGAAGTTGAAGAAATTAAAGCTCAAAGAAATTCAACTGACCCTCTAAACATAGAGCAATCATTCTCCTTCATGTCCAAATGTGGGCATATTACAAACTCCTTGCAAGAGAAAGGCATGACGGGAAAACAGTAACATGGTCAAAATCAGATGTCTCGTGTTGAGCCCTGGGCACAGCTTCTTCAGAAAATGCCACTAGGGAGGGAGAAGAGCAGAGTGCGGTTAAACCCAGCCTGTTTTGTCAACCAATTCTTCTGCTTTCAATATTGTGTGGAATAGACTACCGATAATCACACTGATAAGGTGACAGTTTTGATATATGTTTTCTAAAGGCCTTTTCTTACTCTGCTCTGCATCATTCCATTTGCTCAAATATAGCTAAATTCTGTTCCTGTTGCTGTAAAAGGAAGCAGGTAGAAACATCCAAACTGTTTCATCCAGCTGTCTGCTTGCTCAGCGGGGTGCCAATTTTTATTCATTTTAAGCATGTACTTTGCCCTCAAAGAAGGAGAATTCAACAGAGAGTTTAGGCACCACATGTGTCAACCATTTGGAGAGACAGGCCTCACTGAAAATAACACAGGAGATGCACGTGCCTCTTAACACCAGTGGTCCCGGCTGCTAGATCTGTTGCTTTCCCCACTTGCATGATAGTGCAGACAACCCTCCTCTCTTTCTCAGGGATGGACATAAATGAAGGACTGCCCCAGCCGGGCAGCCTCACAGCCTCCCTTTCCTGAGTTCATCCACGTGGTGGGCCCCAGGTCAACATACCACCCAGGGACCGTGTCCTTGTGCAGCTCCCTCCACCTCCCATCCCCATTGCCTCTGGGCCTGGCTCCGATATTTGCTTTGACCCGTGGACTTTAACAAGCGTGGTGCAAACAGGCTTGCTAAGCCCTTGCACATCAAGCATTCTCTCTTGGCACACACACTCGTGGAAGTCAGTCTTCATGCTGCAAAGGAGCTTGGGCTAGATGCAGGCACAGGAGAGAGACCCAGGGTTTCCTCAGGGCACGTACCAGGTGAACTCCCAGCTGCCTATGACTTTAGCAGAACAGCCTGGCTGAGCCCAGTCAACCCATGGGATTGCAAGGACAAACCAACAGCTGTTATTTTAGGTCCCCACTAAGTGACAGGGTGGCTTGTTATACAGAAATAGGTAGTACTCGCCCCTGGGGGTTGTATAAGCCCCTCCATGTCTTCTACACAGGATCAGAAAGGGAACAGGGAAGTCCAATCTTAAAATGCTCTCACTAACTTAACAAATTAATGACTTTGTTTCTCTCTAATAAATTAGGATAATAGCAATCAACTCAATACATGCCCACCATGGGTGGTATGAGGTTAGAAGAAAAATTGTATTTACTTATTCATTTATGGCACAATTTAAGAGGAGAAATAGATAGCTTAGGTTTAGGGCAATAGGTGAAATATTTTTTATACTCAATAAGTGAATGTGGTTTACACATTTCAGATATCACAATATTTATCAAACAGTTCCTCCTCTTATAAGCTCTTTCTGTTTCCAAGACTCCTCTACCAACATTTTTACAAGAAAATTTTTCATTGTTTTACCTAAACACTGTTTACCTAATCAATAATTGGTTTCCTTTTACTTTTTCACCTTTTGAAATAGAAACACTTGACTTTGAGCAGCATTTGGTCAGTTTGGGATGAAGGGGAGGTCATTTAGGTTAGGGGTCTGGTGATTGGTGATGCAGGACACTGTCTAACTTCGGGTGAGTTCTCAGCCACACAAGGACCAATTTTTGAAACCACTGAAGGTTTTCACAAAGAAAATAACTACTCACCAAACATCCTCCCCCTCCCTCTCATCCCTTAGATCCTGAAATAAAGTGACAAAGGAGGTAAACTGTGTAGATCAAATAAATGTGTTGGAAATCCCCTGATCCGTGACTGTGCCTGGTTTAGATCACTCATGAACAGTAACAGCCTGTGTGCAGCCCTCTGAGTTTGGTGGTCTGGGCTGAGATTTTGTTCCAGAATGAACATTTGGAACTCAGGAGGGTCAGAGAGAGAGAGAGAGAAGGGGCAGGAGGGAAGAGGATCTGTGTGGACGGAGAAGTTTGGGGGTTCTGGGTGATTTTGTATGGGATTTGTCTGTATTTTTACCAATAAATAAATGAGTCAAGGCAAACTATTGTGATTGCTATGGTTGATGACAGTTTAGCTATCAGAGTTCAAAGTTCCTCCCAAGTACCTACCTCGTGGCGGCCAGGCTTCCTGATTTCCTGGTAAAATGGCAGCTTTGATATTTGCTCCTGAAGCACACGAGTCTCTTCCACAGGCTGTGTACAGTGCTGATACATGTCTTACAGTCAGATTTTGAACTGACTGTCGTCCAGCACCTATCAAAGCGTGGTGGACACAAGTGTCACCTCCAAAAGCTTGTGTGATGACAGCCTACCTGGTATGTAAGCTTTACTTGTACTTTAGGTGTAAATAGTCCAAAGAAGTCTGCCTGGGCTGGAAGGCACATGCCCATGAGGAAGTGTGTCCCACAGTGACAACTACACATGCTAAATGAACACTACTCCCCTGGCTGCCTGATTGGCAGAAGATGCTAGGAACAGCCTTCAGAGCATGCGTCTCCATCTTCCAGGAAGCCAGTGAAGACAGGAAATGTTCACACTGGCGTTTGTAGTACATTTCTCCCCAGTTCAAGCCAAATCCGAGTGCGGAGTCCCTGAACTAAGTTAGTGTGACAGAGCACTGCCATGGGAAAGGCCAGGTGGCTTGTGGGCATGGTCACTGCATTCTGTCCCTCTGGGCACCTTCCTGGGATGCCAACCATACTAAAGCTGCAGTGCTGTCTTGAAGAGGAAGGAGAGATGGGAGATAGATGTCTCATGATGAACAGAACTTATCCATCTTACAATAAATGTTTTTCACCAATAGAACCAGAACTTTTTAAAACCACTCACTGCTACCTGAGCAGCCTCAGCTCCCTGGGTGTAGCCTGCCGCATCTGTCCCTGGTCAGCCAGCTAAGCCAAAAGGAGCCCTGCCAGCACTTGCTCCTCTACCCCCCATGCCTGAGAAGCCTGCTGCTGAGTGCTGTGTGGTGTCCTCTCAGTGTGGCTGTGAACTAGGCATGCTGACCTTGTAGCCAGTCTGTCTCATTCTGGGAATTATGTGCACCGAAGTCCAGGAATACGGGGATGCAGGCTACACTGGGGAGAACCAGGAGGACAGGGGCCAGACCTCGGAGGCAGGCAGGGGCTGAGATCTCCAGCGAAGAAATCTTTGCACAAAGCAGTTCAGATTTTCTTCTTCAGGCCTGTGGTTCTCCAACTGAAGGCCACGTCCTCCTGAAAGCTGCAGAGAAAGTGACAGGAGAGGGAGTCGCCAAGGGAGCACCACGTGCTTGCAGAATCATGTTGTCATGTATGAATTCCCATTTTTCAATTGTATTCAGATGCTGTGTGGTGAACTTACCATCAGTTGAAAGCATTACTGAATGTAAAATAAAATGAAAAGCATTTTTGAATTCATAAAGCCTTTTATTATTAACTATTATCTCCATCAATGCAAAAGTGCAATTACAGGTGGCTTTTTCTCATGTTGTATTTTGGTAAAAATTGTAAAAGTATAATCACTATCATGTGGGGGGTCTGTAAAAGTTGAAGTCATTCTAAAATTTTAGGAAATCAATGCCATAGGCCAGGGGTGTCCAAACTTTTGGCTTCCATGGGCCCCATTGGAAGAAAAATTGTCTGGGGCCACACATGAAATACACTAACATTAGCAAACGCTGATGAGCTAAAAAGAAAAAATAAAATTTACAAAAAAGTCTCATGTTTTAAGAAAGTTTACAAATTGGTGTTTGGCCACATTCAAAGTTGTCCTGGACTGCTGATGGCCCATGGGCCATGGGTTGGACAAGCTTGCCATAGGCAATGGAGAACCATTGAGCATTTCTTAGAAGTGCAGAAGTAGCTTAGCGGTTACAAGCCAACACACAAAAACATGATCCAGGTTGGAGAAGGAGACCTGAGGGCAGGGTGTAGCTGATGTCACACCAGGTTGGGCGTAAGAAGGACCTGAGCATCAGGCCCAAACGCAGGATGGTGACCAATTAGATGTGAATATGCAGGAAACGGAGTCTGGGCTGCTGACAGAGTTCTGGTTTGGACAAGTGCACTGCTGTTCTGGTATATTCTGAGCATTCCCTAAGGAAAAGTGTACAGGGGAGGCAAGTGTTGGGGAGCAATGAACTGAACTTGGGAGATGTCTGTGGTTAGTAGAAGAATGGCTCCCAAAGATGTTCATGTACTACACCTGTGACCAAGCAGACTACATGGCAAAGGCGGAGTGGGCCACAGACGGACTGAGATTTCCAACCTTCTGGCTTTCACTGGGGCCTTCCTCTGGGCTCTGGGGGTGGGCCAGTGTAATAAGGGCCCTGGGTTGTGAGAGAAGAGCTGGAAGATGCAGTGTCACAGGGACACCCTGCGACCAAGACTAGACAGGCCAATGCTGGCTCTGAAGGTGGACAAGGGTCATGAGCCAAGGAATGTGGGTGGGCTCTAGAGCTGGAAGAATCAAGAAAGTACCCCTACCCCCTGAGACTCCAGAAAGGAACATAGCCTTACCATCACCTTGATTTTAGCCAGTGTCAAGGATAAAACAAAATCAGCTAGGCATTCTGCCACCAAAAGTCTATATTCTGGGACAAGGAAGGACTGCAATTTGATACATGCAGTCATTGCACTAGACAAGGTACTTTACAGGGATGAGGACATGACTGGGGCAGGGACAGGTACAGCCAGGGGGCTCTGCTGTAAACACAATTCTTTCTATAGGATGCCTGCAGTGACACAGAGTGACAGCTCTTCCCATAGGCCCTCCAGATTTCTGTCCACATTAAGGTCTGGCATAAATTTTATCACCAGTGAAGCCTGTCTTAAGACTTATCATCTCCAGAACTTCAAGGTGAGGAATTTAAGTTTTTGCAACCACTGATTTTGTAAAGATTTTTCCCCCAGCAGTGACAGGGGAACTATTAATAATAGAGCAAGTTAAGTTTTAACTACCTGTGGGACTCAGGAGGCAAATGCATGGCAGTGTGATACTCAAGCTTTGTTTCAGGCGAACTGCAGGCTCCCAGGCACATGGCTCTTTCATATACAGACTATGTCTCCAAGACCTTTTTTTTTTGTGGTTAGGATTGTACATTATATAGGAGACCAAAAATACTGTGATTGGGTAACTCTAGCTAATGAACAATGATACTAAAAATGCCTCCAGAGTCACAAAACCAAGAGTATGCTAGGTTGTATCTGAAGTGTCGGCTTCTTGCATGAAGGGAGTCAAGGGACAGTACTTCTGAGGGCTGGCAAGTGCAGCCAAGCCCTTGATTTCCACACAATATGAGAGGGGACCCCCCCCCCCGACCCCCCTGCCAATCAGAAAACAATGATCATCTGTTTCTTTGATGTGAGAGGGACTGTGCACTTGGAATTTATTCCTCTAGGTCTAATGGTCAACTAAAGTTTTTTCTGGAAGGTTTGAGAAGATTGCATCACAATTTACTGAAGAAATGTGAGTTGTGGCAAATAGATGACCGGTTCTTCCACTATGACAATGGATCTGTCCATACCATGCTGAGTGTACAGCAGTTTTTGACCAAAACCAGCGTAACCCCCATGCCTCACCCTCCCTATTCACCCATTCTTACCCTGATGAACTTTTTTTTTTCTGTTTGTTTGTTTCCCTGGATGAGAAAATGTCCTCAAAGGGAAGTGTTTTGCTGATGTGGAAGAGGTGAATAAAAAAATGGCAGAAATACTAAAAGGCATCAAAATCAGTGAGTTCAAAAACTGTCTTGAGCAATGGAAAGCGTCTCAATAAGTGTATTGCATCAAACAAAGAGGACTTTGAAGGTGACCGAAGTTTAAATGTGTAACAATAAGTACATAATTTTTAATAAATACATTCTGGTATTTTTGGACCCCCCTGTTTTGCTGCCTTGCCCGGACTCCCCACCCCACCCTGGTCTACTAGACCCATCTTCACTAGCTGTGGGGGTTAGTACAGGGTTTCTCCCAAGGGCAGCCACTGGGTAGGCCAACCAACACAAGCAGCAGCTTCTACGTTCCAGAGTCAGCCCATGTAACTGCTCAAGTGATTTATATCATTCTGCTCTTATTTTATAAAAATGAGTGGAAATGAAAAAATAAATGTGCTATTATCCATGAAAAGCAAATGCCTCATAACATCAGATAGAACTGAAAATGAAAACCATTGAGGAGCCAATGAAAAACTGATCAAGTGGGTGACCTGCTGGGAAAGAAATGAACAGAACCTAGCAGCAAGATCAATTAGAAGAGACACATTTTCTGAGTGCTTATGGTGCACCAGCCCATTGCATTCACAACCTCATCAGCCCTCGGGGTAGGTGCCAGGATTATCCGCTTTGTGAATCTGAAAGTGTAGACACAGAGAGGTTAGCAGATTAAATAGCTCAAGGAGTCACAACCAGTAAGAGACAGAGCTGGGGGTCAAGCTCAAACAGCCTGACTCTGGTGCCCAGCCCCCTCCCCACTTCCTTCCCATGCACCATGCCTTCCCTGAGGTCATCTCCTGCCCCTCCCCACACTGCTTCTGTCCTGTCCACACTGGCCTCAGACAGGCCAGGCATTCCTGTGCCTCAGGGCCTTTGCTCCTGCTATTTCTTTTTACAAACTCTTCTCCCACATAGTTCTCATTCCTTCACCTTCTTCAGCTCACAGCAATATCTCCACAAAGCACTCTCTGACCTCCTTAATGGGACTCTCTGTCAATATATCCTAGGAAGGACTGTCCCAGATATAGGTGGCAGGACTGGGACTAGGTGAGGAGAAATATCCAAGTTCCTCTGGGCTAGGATCAGACTGCCCCAGGAAGGTCAATGAGGGCACTTTGGGACACAAGCATGTGGGTTCTAGTTGCTCTGTGTACTGTATTCCAGTGCAGCATGCTGAAACATTTGGTGCATATGAAAAGTTGTAGTCTAGACTGAGGCACTGTGGGAAATGAAGTGGACAGGCCTATCCTTTACAAGATGACCAAGAGCATGGTCCCCCCCTCTGAGGATGGAGGGTGGGGACAGGATGACATCTGGCCCTTCAGAATGGTCCAGTCCCAAGGGCCACATTGCCTGGGGCCTCTGGTATAAGGGCTGCATCCAGGTGGCATGATGAGAAGACTGAGGACAAGAACCTGAGAGTTTGCACACAGGTCACGGCATGTCCCAGCGCCCTTGGAGCACAGCGTGCCCTGTGCCCTGCTGGTATGCACTGTGAAGCTGGTGGGGCTCATGGCACCTTTGACCTCTAATCCCTTCCACCTGGGTATCTACCCCACATTTACAGATGTGCTCTCCATTGGGCCTCAAATAGGCTGGTGAGAAGGGCATGCTGTCTACACATCAGGAAACCGAAGCTCAGATCTAGTGATCCCTCTGTCTCACCACACTCAGTGCTTCTGAGCCTGGACGTCCGGCCCCAGGGACAGTACCCCTTCCAACATGTGGGAACACAAGCCTACCATCCATTCCAGATGGAGAGCCACCAAGTTCTTGTATCAGGCTGGGACCCCGGACTTCTCAAAACCTGGGGTGTTGGTTGAGATGAGTTCCCAGCAAACCTCTGGGGGCATGCCATGCTTCTGACCAGCCTTCTTCTCTATGTGGCTGAACTTCTATTCACTCCCAATGAAATTGTTTTGTGAAAAAAAGGCAAGTACAGTCATATCCACAGGTCAGAATTTATTTCATACCTCCTCATTCATAGCACTTGCAAGGCCAGGGCGATGCTCGCCGTCATTTACACTTGAAGACAGGAAAGCACATTTGGTAAGGCACCAGGTTAGGAGGCTGGCCAGAAGACCTTGCCCTGTGTGGGCAGTGTGACACCTGGGTGGTTTCCCTCAAGTCTCTCAAGCACAGACAACATCACAAAAGCTTAATTCCAAAGACACGGCATGTTTGGGGTATATTGTATTTTTTAATTTTGGCCAGCCTACACTGTTGGAGTTAAGCTGAATTGGCATTTTCAAAAGCACAACTCAAAATCTCCTTGATACCAAGCTTCACGTTTCACAGTGCGTGAGCTTTGAAGTCTATCAATTTTATATGGAAGTCAAGCGTGTACTTGTAGAAACTCTTCTGCCCAAATCTCTATTTTTCACAAAGAAAAATGGAGGAAATCCTGCAGTATGATCGTACCTTCAGTATTCTATAAAATGCAACAATGCGTTAAAAAGTGTTTGTTGTACTTAAATGTCAATCCTCTAGATTTCCAGGGTTAACTGGCCTAGGTTCTGTCAAAGCTGGGGTAAAACGAAACCACTGGAGTAAGGCTCTCATAACTGGGCCACAGGGTTCTTCACTATCAGCTTTCCACCTGCGGTCCTAAGGGCAGAGGGTGCCGAAGGCCCCTTCAGGGGAGACGGCCCCACACACTATCACATGCATTAAACTTCCTTAAAGCTTTATATTCTTTCTTAAAAGTTAATTGCATTGTACTCCATGACATTAGCTTAAATATAAAAATACTGTTTAAAATGACTTCCCAGTCAAATAAGTCTTGCCTCACCTCCACCTCTGCACATGCGTCAGGCGGGGCCCAGGCCAGGAAATCTCTTCCCACAGAAGGTGAGCCAGGCACACATTAGGTCTGCTTGGGGCATGTCCACAAATGAAGACGTTTGATTCACTCAGCTTATAGCTACTAAGCACTTCAGGAAATTATGACTGATATCAATTTCAATGTACTGAAAAATAAATAGTAAACAGTCTAGGCATTTTAGTTTTTATGCAAGGAAATGAATTAATTTTATTTACAAACAGAAGTCAAAGATGTGCCCTTAGCCTGACGTATAACCTAATCTTTTACTTTCTCTATGGAAAAACACAAATTGACTTTTTTTAAAAAACAAAATGCTAAAACCCACAGAAAGATAACAGTCTTCTCTCTGCTGGCTCTCCAGAGGTTCCGCATGGTACGGGTTTTGGTAAATGTGCCCCACCCCCTGCAAGCTTGATGTCACAATGCACCAGGCCTCCCTGTGGCATCTCAGAAGCCCCATCACAGAGTGAGGTGACTCTCCCGGTGTGGCACTGGTGTTATCCAGAAGGTTAAGCCCTAAAACTGCCCCCTTGAAGAACAAGGATGTTCCACAAATATGTGGTTTTCTAACTGCTGAAAAGAAAGGACGCAGCTGAGTGAGGGCGCTGTGGTTCCTGCACGTCCCTGTCCCTGCACAGCCACAGCGGATGCCACGGCCGGTGACACACAGCACCGCCCTCGGCTGCCAGTCCCTTGAAAGCCACCTGTGGACTTAACTGGCTGTATTAACAGATCTTAAAACACATTTAAGAGATCTTCATGTTTTGTTTTAAGATGGTCTCAAAAAAGTGTTAAGATATCCTTAAACTCACATCTAGGGAATAAAAAGAAATCTGTTCAGAACAGTGTTCACAGAAAGAGAGGCCACATTTCACTCACATCTGCTTTGGTGGCCACGCTTTTCTCTGTTCACTGATTAAAAGTCTGAATCAGCAGCAAATGCGGTTGTGCGTGTGTCTGTACAAGAAGCTGCTTTCACTGACTTAAAAATACAGTTTGTGACCCACAAATGCTTTGCAGGTCTGTCAAGAGTGCTCACCCCCCACAGGTGGCACAGCTTCAGTGTGGGCCTTAGACACAATTCAGCAGCTCCCTGTGCTCTAATTTCCTGGGGTGGGTGCTCGTGTGCAAATGGCAAATGGCACTCGGATCTGAATGGAATCACTCCACAGAGAACATGTGAGTACCACAGGAGAACACTCGCATGACGGTGCAGGACCATGTTTGTACAGAGTCAACACAACTGCTCCCAGAAACAAATCCCAACAAACGACGTTTTCCTTTTTGGTCTACAGAGTGCCATAGGCTTACTGTGATGTTTTTTGTTGGTTATTTTGAAATGTTACGCAACATGGTGTGGGTCTATGACAAAAGTGACTTGTTTTGAGGTTTTGTAGGCAGAGGTCTTTCATGTTTTTCTCATTTTTGCTCCTTAAACAAAGAGTAAAAAGCATGGAGCTTGCAAGCTCACTGCTGTTCGGGAAGTGGCCACCTGTGCCCGATGCAGCCACACTGTCTCCTTCACACATTCCAATGCAGCAGAATCATTCTTGACTCCCAGAGGTGAGGTGATTTTTTCATGTTATATATAAACCGACCAAAGCTCTAAGTTTCCAAAGTTATGAAAAATGCTTAAGTTACTTAAAAATACGTTGCATCAGAGTCTCATCCCTAAGCTTCAAGGCTAAGAAAGTCAAAGGCAAGAAAGCACACGTCCATGGGGAGCACCTCAGTGACGCGCGCTCTCTGCGCAGGCGCACGCGGAAAATAGGCTCGTTGCAGCGCCTGTCGCATCCAGCGTCCACTTCACCTGCAAGCGGTCTCCCGGTTGTCCTGCCAGTGTCACACGAAGCAGCAGTACTTCCTCCACCAGGACTTGGAGAGCGTCTTCATCTTGTCTGGAGTCCTGTTTTTGGACTTCTTTGGCTGCTGCGGGGCGTCGGAGTACTGGATGGCGGTGACAATGGCTGCATCGAAGACCTCTTTGAGGTTCTTCTGAGTTAAGGCCGAGCACTCCACGTAGCAGGCGGCCTTGATCTCCTCAGCACACAGCCTCGCCGCTTCCTCGGGCACCGGCTTCTCTCTGCATCTGTCCAGCTCAATGAGGACTTTGACGTCTTCCCGGAGATCTGACTGCGTTCCCACCAGGATGATGGGGGCTTTGGGACAGTGGCACCGGATCTCTGGCACCCATTTCTCACAGACGTTCTGGAAGGAGGAGGGGCTGACGACGCTGAAGCACAGCATGAAGATGTCCGCGTTGGTGTAGCAGAGGGGCCTCAGCCTGTCAAACTCGTCCTGCAACCAGTCAAAGCACCCCAAGTCATTTAAAACCAACCTCTTGGCACAAAGACCACCTTGACATTTTGCTGGAAAGGGCCTGGCAGGTAACAGAAAACCTACTGGCAGTGGAGAGAACAACCTGCATCTTGGGAAGGGCCCTGCTGCTCACCTAAGTGCGACCCCACCAAATCTGCTGCAAGTGTTCGTGGTTTTCACCCGTACTCAGGCCCAGCTTGTAACTTAGCATAGAAAAGACTTACATCATGTAGTTTTAGAAATAAAATTTACCTTAGCCTCCAGGCCAGAGGAATCCAGACTTACTCTTTCAGCTCTGGCACTTGGCTGCTCTTCTAGAATACACACAGCATCCATACTGGCCCCCACACCCCATCCACTAACAGCTCCCTTCTTGAAGATTTCAGCCCTGCCATACTCACACCATTGCACTGTGCACTCCAAGAGACAAGCAGCACACAAAGCAATGCCAGTCAGACACAGGACAGACCCAGAATTCAAGCGCAGGGCCTCTGTCAGGCCACTGTCCTCGGCAACTCAGATAACCTGTGCCTCTCAGTGTCAATATAGTACTGGTTAATACAGTTATTCTTGCTTGACATACCTTTTTCCTCATCTTTTTTCCTCCTTCCTCCTCTTTCTCTTACTTCCTTTCACCTTCTTCTCTGCCATCACCACAGGCCTCCATGCATGGGGCTTTGGGAAGATAAAGGACCAGAGAAAAGCTACCCACCCTACTCTTAGGCATAGAGAACCTACTCTTAGGTATAGAGAACCATGCTGCTGCAGTCACCCACTTGACAGAGACCCATGCACTGTGCAGGGCCAGGGGCTGGCTGGAAACAGGCAGACACGACCTCAGCCCTTGTACAAATGTCTGTGTCCAAATCAGGGGCTTTTGATATCAAATGACTCTCCTGTAGGAAAACATTTACATCATCTCATTCCTATGTAGAATTTCTGCCTGCGAGTAACAACAACCCTCAGGTGTATTATTGACAGATAATTTCCCAGTGGCAAGAAAAAGTTAATGTTATCCAGGTTTTGGGTGCTCAGTGGGCACCCTCTGATTATTTACAAACTACAATTTCTATGAATATTATTATGCATTTGTGGTTTTCTAGGAATGAAGGAAAAGTGGAGCTGCTTTATTGGCATGCACTGTCTTCATGCCAGGCTCTAAATTTCATCTGTGGGCAACAAGCACCTAACAATATGAAAGTCGACCAGCCGAGATGCTCAGGAACGAATATGGCATTTCAGAAGGCCACTGCCACTCGTCAGCCTTCCATAGCAAAAGTCAAAAAGGGACTCAGGGTTCCTAGTGTCAACTTGGAGCTGAAAGAATAAGCAGAGAATCAAGCAGGCGGGCCACAGCCAGATCTGAAGGTTCATCAATGAAATGTTCCTTCTGTTCTCAGAGGCCGCAAAGGAAGAAGCACAAAATGGAGACTGCTATACATCGTCTCCCTCAGGCAGCTGCAGTTGGGGTTGCATTACCAATAAAAAGAACGGCCAGCACAGGGGCTGGGCCTTGTGATGGGACCCCCTAGACCTCTTCTGATTCTGGCTAAGGGGCTTGGGAAGAAATCAGACTCTCCTGCTTACTGCTGACCAGAAACCTTGGATATTTGCTGAAATAAACACAACACGCACAGGTGCTGAGGCCTTGCCAGGTCTGTGTGGATGATGCAGTCCAGCACAGTGTGGGGCACACGGGCAGCTGAACAGCAGCATGGGTCAAGCTGCCATCTAATTTTTTATTTTCTTTTTAGTAGAAAGCTTTTTCCAAGTGCCTCATAGGTCAAAAGGCTGGAGAGTTTTCAGCCCCCTTTGGCAACACTACAGTGAAATACTCGTATTTCAGTGGTACTTCGGTCTCTATGCCAAAGGTATGTTTCTTCAAGTCCTCAGTCTCTGATCAACTTTCACTCTAGTAAAGACTGTGAGTCCAGTGTTCAAAACTCCTTTTAACATCTTATATACTCACCTACCCTCCCTCACAAGAAAACCCAAGGCAAAGGCAGCCATTTCTAGTTATTTATCCAGCCAGTAGGGCTGTATTCTTTGTCTGAGCCTCTATAGGAAAACTGCACTTAGGTCCCAGGTTCTGACTCCCTGGGCTTGGGTTGGAAATGGAGACGGCTGAGTCACTGTAAATCCATGAGGCCGCCGTGAGCACTGCCCAGAGGATGGAGGCCCCACGGTCTGGGTCAACACTAAGCAAATATGGCCAGAGTTAAACCTAGTCCCTTACAAGGTAGTTTACCAGCTCTGGAGTGAGGAGGCTACACAAGGGTGACCTCCATGACCAGCTTTGCTGAGAGTCAAACCAGTAATGACGGACACTTGGGGAGCAGGAAAAACAAAACAAAACAAAAACTGACTGTATCTTACCAGCTGTGCATTTTTCTTTGCCAGTTTTTAAAGTTGGTTTTCTTTTAATCTTTAGATAGTACTTCTCTCATTCATGACATAATCAGGTGTGCATTACTAACCAGCACAGCAGGTAAGAAATACAGCAAACTCAATGCAAACACTGCTGGGAGATCAGAAGAACCATTTCCAAATAACCAGAACTTATCACCTTAGTGCCATCCCCTCCTTTTCCCTAAATACAAACTGCTTTCATGGAACTATTTCTATGATAATACTTGTGCTTCTCTGACTTTTAGAAAGACCATAATAAGGAAAAAATTGAACTCTTCCTAGATAATTCATGATTGTTTCTACAAAGTTTTTCTGGTAAAAGTCATATTCCTCCTTCAAAACTGCTGAGGTTTTTCCTTGAGAGCCACCCGTCCTGTTCCTCCAGCTGAGGCTACCTTCCTATTTATGTAACATCACTCGCTGGTTTGTAACTTTCACAAGGTCCACTAGCTGGTTTGTCTTCCCCTCAGGCTATAAACATGTTGAGGGGCAGGCTCATGACTTAAGTTTTGTCCCCGAATCCTAAAGCTCCGTTAATTCATCGGTACTTAAGCTTTGCTATGTGCCAGGCACTCTGCAGGCACTAGGAGGAACACCCCCACCCCGCCCCCCAGGAGACGGACATCCCAGCTGGGCCTGGTGGCAGATGGGGACTAGCACTGTGCTCCCTTCATAGGGTCCTGCTTGCCCGCCTCTGACTTTCTGTGTGTCCCTGTCTCCTGTCTGATGCTCAGGCTCTGAGATTCAGTGCGGGCACCAGTATTGGCAGACTGACTACTCGGCCCTCATTTGAAAGATCAGAAAATCAAACCCACAGTAGGAAAAACAGGCTCACGTTATACAAAGCATTTCAGCTTTAGTTATAAATACTGGCAAGGCATTTGGGAAGATTAATTGTCAGAAGAACCTGTGTTTTTTGATTTTTTTTCACTTTTCTACAGGTGATCAAATACAGACTGTGCTTGTTTTTTTGTGTTTTTTTTTTTCCCTGTCCCTGGTAAGGAGAAGCTTCAGTGCTGCGGTGGCAGTGTAAGGACAGGACAGAAGAGGGTGGCCTACTCTTCCTGCCACCAGGGCCACTGCCAAGCCAGCATCCAGCTAGGGAGCAAGGCTGCCTTGTGTCCTGAGGTTTGAAAGATAAAGCTCCAAATTGCCTACCCCAGAGCAGGTGAGCAACCTGGAGGTCCTGGCTTGGATGAGGCACTTGAGGACACTGGGAGTCAACTTCTTAAAGGCAAATGGTCAGGTGACAACACCCCAGCAAGTGAAGCAAGCACTTCTACTGCCTTCAAAGTAGCCCCCACGCTTTAACCAATACTGGTTCCTAGTACTTGTAATAGACTACATGTTTACGAACACTTACTTCTGCAAACTCTAGAGGTGGCTCCCTGGATTCTCACAGAGAACAGAGGGACTTCAGTGACTTGAGCATCATGCCAAGGGGATGCTGGTGACAATCCCCTGGAGCTCTCCAAGGTAATGCTCCCAGGGGGCCTCCCACTCCTCCCACCCCAGCACTCCCTGGCTGTCTCATCTGAGTGCCCAGCCCTGAGACAATAAATACTCATAATTTGGAAACACTAGGTCCCACTTCATTCTTCCCTCCAGCTCAGGGCAGCTCCAGCCATGATATATATTCTCTAGAGGACAGCAGTGGCCCCAGTGAGACAAACCACACGTAGGGAGGGAAATGACACTGACAATTTCTATCTTTTTCTTGAGTGAATTTCTTAAACATGTGGCTTGCTGGCCTTTAATAAGATATTATAAGATATCACCGACTTACAAGAGAAATGATGATGAAGCATCAGTGATCATTTTAAATAAAAACCAGAAAGTAAATACGGTCACAAAATCCTGTACGATAAGAACTGTTCTTGACCCTGTTTTCTCCCGCCCAGCCCACGCAATGCTGGCCAAGCCCTGTTTTATTGGTGCAGAGCTATCTCCCCCACCCCCGCCCCCGAGAGGGGCCAGCGCAGGGCTGGGCTACCCCAGGAGGCTCCAGCATGACCCAGTTGTTGAGGGAGCTTATTCAGAGGCCTTTAAAAAGGCTGTTTCCTTTCCCAGCAGTGAGCAGCGAGGAGATACTGACCTGTCCCGCGGTGTCACAGAGCTGCAGTCTCACTGGCCGCCCATCCACCGACACCACCGCTAAAAACAAGACCAAGGTGACGGTCAGGGAGTGTCTTCTAACCCTACTTCGGAAGAATAATGGTTTCAGCTGGCACTACCAGTATGACTCTAAACCCTTCAGTTCCTAGTCAGGGTCCCCTCATGAATTAAAAGACTTGCAGAAAACAAGGAGGCCTGTGAGGTGCTTGTGTGGAGCCCTCACCTCCAGGGCTGACAGTTCACTCCAAACAGGGATGAGGCCGCAAACCCCAGAACCCTCTGATGGTACCCCAGAAAAGGCTGCTCTTTACTCCTAGCTGGGAAACTTTCTTTTCCTGTCTCACTAGTTTCAAGAAACCAAGACACATCCCTGAGGAGTCAATGGGAACCAACCCTGCCGCTTTAAATGAGTGAAAAACCTCACACATTGTTTTCCCTTGGGAAACGTTCAGAGACTTCGGGGTTTATCATAAAATTGTAGCTTCTTTTGAGAAAATGTGCAAACACTGGCTGCCTGCATTGTCCTGTTTATAAAAGAGGGCACTGCTTATCTCTCCATGTCAGCTTGAAGAGAGGCTTAAAAAGAAAAAGGAAAGGAAAGAAGGGGCATCTGTGGAGGGACCGTCCTCGGGGCAGACTTGGAGGGTTCTACTTGGATTAAGCACTCAGTTTTGTCTCAATATAACTTTCTAAATGGTTTACAGAAGTTTATACCAGTCAGTTCAGATGAGACAAAACAACAATGAAAACAACAACCTTATAGAAAACTACTGTTCCGGTGGGAAACCCATTAGCATACCAGGGTTTTATCTAGAGTACCTCTGAGTTAGAAGCAAGCAAGCGTTTGCCATCATGACTTCCTAAGAGGTCAAGAAACTTTTATTTTTTTATAAGAACGAGACAGTGAGTGTTTCAGATTAGCTTCTGTGGATTTTAACTTTTTCCTAAATTTCAAAAACCTAAAAATCAAGATAAAAGGATTCCTTTTTATCTACCAAATCAGATAACATAGCACTCATATATAAGAGCTCTAAGTAGCTTAGAGAGATACTGAAAAGCTACTAAGAATCAGAAACAGCCAATGCGGGAGGTTGAAGTGGGGGTAGCAGTGCAGGGGAGGGAGACTCGGAAGAAAGAAATCCTGTTTGCTCTCCGGGCTTAATGCAAACCGAAGCCTTTACCTGTGCCCCTAATGGCTACTTTCACTACATCAACTGTTTTCCACCATCTCCGCGGCTCTTTAAAGTGGAGATGCCCCTTGCGAATAGAGCCTCTGGAAGGGAAGGACCCACACTCAGTGCCACAGGTAATGGCACCTGCGTGTCACCTTCCAAGGAAACTCAGCAGAGGCGCCAGCAACGTCCTTCTGACGCAAGTGACTGACCAGGCCCCTTAACTCAACCGGTTTGGTCTCCACTGGCCTGGTACGAAAATGCGAGCTCATTTGTCTTTTGCTCAGTCTCTGACCACCTCAGTCACCTTCCCAAGCTTTGGCTTCAGGGCTCCCCAATTCTCCCCGCGTGCGTCCGGTCCCCAAGGCTAGGGGACTGGAGTGCACTCTGTACTTGGTCCATGCCCAGCTGGATCTGGGCAGCGGTCCTGCCCTCCTCGTGGCCCCACGACCCTCGCACCGCCCTGCCTCCTTGCCGGCCATCCCCCCAGCCCCCAGCCCCAGCCCGCTCACCCGAGAAGTTGTCGAAAGCGGTGGGGATGTACTCGGTGGGGTAGCCATTGGTAGTGTAGCTCACCACCAGGCTGGTCTTGCCCACCGCGCCGTCTCCGACCAGCACACACTTGACCCCGCGCCCCTCAGCGCCGCCTGCGCGCCCCCGGCTCCCTGGCGCTCCAGGCCCGCGCCCCCCGCGCTCCCGGCGCGGTGGCACCGGCGGCGCCTCGCAGTGGCCAGGAAACGCAGGGTCCCCCTGCTGTGGGGGCATCAGTCCGCGAGCTTGGAGGTGCTGGCCAGCAAGCAGGGCCCGCGACCGCCCCTCCGTCCTGGAGCCTCTGGGAGGGAGGAGCTGTCACCAACCGCTGTTGCGGGCGTGTCGCCGGCCCCAGAGCCGCGGTTCCAGGCCGCACGCCTCGCAGACAAAGGCAGCGGAGGAGGCTCGTGCGCTCTGCTCCAGCGGCGCCTCCTGCCTCGGCTCCGCGCGATCCCAGGACTGCGGGCGAGCGCCGTGAAGCCCGAGTGTTCTGTGTCCTCCTGGCTTTCCGGTGACACAACGCGTGGGGGGCGGTCGGGGAGGGGATAGAGGCGGATCCGGTAGCACAGCTTGGTCCCCGCGCTGAGGCCACAGCGCCCCCCGCCTGCGCGAGGGGCCCCTGCAGCCGCCCTGGAGGCGGCCACGCGGGCCAGCAGGGACTATGACGCTGACTCTGGGGACTCCCCAACACCCGCTCTGGGGGATCCCCTGCCCCCCGAACACTGCTCCGCGGACCAGTGCCTGAAGGAGCCTTGCTGATCACCGGCAGCTTCCTGCCCATCGCTAGAGAGATCACCGCACACGCCAGGCTGACCCAAGCGGTTTGGCCTCACTGGGACCATGAGGGCGAGGAAGCCTGAGCGTCCTGCCATTCCTCCCAACCCCTTGCCCCTCGCCCCTTACTTCCCCTTCTCATTCGGAGCCTGTGCTGTGGGACCCCTCACCTGCCACAACGCTCCACCCGAGGCAGGGCGGGGTGGGGAATAAAGTGCTTTTGGGGGACATGTGGTCTAAAGGAGACAGTATTAAAAGGCAGCTTTTCTCTTTAGGTCCAGCCATAGCTCACATGTGATTTATCTTCTAAAATAATTTATTCTCTTTTCATTTGGGAGCAAAAGAACGCTAAGTCCATTGTTAATGCTCGTTTGACTTTCTCTGGCATGCCCGGAACCCGCACATTTCTTTATAGCCCCAGTTCCTTCATTTGCTTAAATGTAATTTGGTGACAATATTATCTGGAAAAAAAGTAATCCAGTTTTCCCTGACAACTTCCTCTCTGCTTTCTTTTACGTATAGTCCAGAGTCCATCCTGAAAGCAGAGAGGCCACTCTGAGCCTCCTCAGGACACAAAGCCTCCTTGGAGGTTTAGGGTGACATGTGAGAAGAGGCACATACATAACACTGCTGCTGATACAACAACTGATAAAAATTACAGTAGCTAACAAATATTGAGCTTTTATGTGACAGACACAGTTGCAAGCACTCTGTATGAACTGATTCCTCTAGCAGCTAGGCTAGAGTCTAGCCTAACATTACATATACCCATCTGATGGGTGTAAAATGAGCCCATCTGAGGTGCATGGCTAATAAAATAAAATGCTCAGATTCGCCAAGCTAGTAAGTTGGCAGTGCCAGGACCCAAACCCAAATAGTCCAGCTCCAAAGCCTAAGCTCTGACTCAATGTCCTGAAAACAAAGATAAGCCCTTTTGATGAACTCAGACTTGGAAGTATGGCCAAGGTCAGAATGCAGAGGTGGATTGAGCAAGAGGCTAGAAGCTTGAATCCAGGGCCTTGGCTGGCAAAGGACCCCTTCCGAGGCCCCGGGGGCCCTAACAATGTGAACACATTATATTTTCTGTAAATTTTGAAACACTATATTTTAATCACCACCAGTTAAGTCCACTGTTTCTTTTGACTCTAATGTCCCCTCAAATTGAATGGCTTTGAAGTAACCATGGAAATTTGAGGGACGGAGCCAGGGGAAGTAAAGTTGGGGAGGCATTTTGTTTGGGTTTAATGGGTAGAGAGCCAGGACTAGTGTGAGGGGAAGGAGGTATCAAGGGAGCAAAATTCAAGGGTGCTAACTTTACACTTGTCTGACCCTGAGAATGTGCACCCCTTTTAGTTTTGAGCCTCAGGCACCTGGCTTGCTTCTCCCTAGCCCTGACCATGATGGGACATATTTATGTGGTTTCCAATCCTATGTGTATGAGTAGTTGTACTATTGCTAGCCATCCAGGTGGAGAAATGGCTCACAGACATGCGCCCTACCCTCTGTGCAGCCATGTTGGTGTCCACTTGAACTGTCTGATGTCCCCAAACACAGGAAGGGTTATAGTACAAGTAGAAAAGGAATAACAGTGTTTGAGATGGGTGCAGCCATAAGCTAGTCTGTTTCAATTCTTTCCATCATAAAACACCATGACTAAATATGTTCTGTCAGTCAAAATCAAGAGTCAAAATGATGTTGCTATCCTTTTTGATATGAGAGGGATTGTTCATTAAGAACTTGTATCAACTGGGGCAGTCGACCAAGTTGACTATGTGGAAGTGCTGAAAGGCTGCATAAAAAAGTTAGACCAAAATGACCTGAATGAACTTTTCACCACCAGCTCATGGCTCTTGCATCATGACAATGCACCAGCTCACACGGCACTGTCTGTGAGGGAGTTTTTAGCCAGTAAACAAATCCCTGTATTAGAACACCCTCCCTACTCACCTGATTTGGCCCCCAATGACCTTTTTTTCTTTAACCAAAGATAAAGAAAATATTAAAAGAAAGACATTTTGATGACATTCAGGACATCAAGGGCAATATGATGACTGCTCTGAGGCCATTCCAGAAAAAGAATTCCCAAATTGCTGGAAGGTAGGACCAGGCACTGACATCAGTGCATAGCTTTCCAATGGGAATACTCAAAAGTGATCATAGTGATATTCAGCAGAGATTTAGCACTATTTCTCAGATGAGTTCATGAATGTAATTGTCAGGGCTCATATATACTCACACAGAAAGTGTTCCAAGATATAAGGAAAAAGAGCAATTACAAATATGGTGTAGAAAATGGTTGCATTTTGTTATATGCAAAGGAGAAAAATCTAATGGCAGATACACTGAAATGTCAACACTGGTTACTTCTGGGGGGTGGCATTGTGAAGCACTTTCCATTTCTACCTTATGTATTTCTGTACTATTTGATTGCATATTAAAGGTAAAATAAAAATGAAATAAAATAAAATAAAATAAATAAAACACATGGTATTATTAGAGTGGGTTTGGCTACCTCAACTACACCTGGTCAAAACAGAAGTTCTCTCCTGTTAGGAATGTACTATATGCAACATATACAGTCATAAATGTACCATATCATTTTTGGAGGTGATCACAGGAAATGGAGTTGATGTGAATCCCTATGTTTGTGAGGACACAAACCTATAGTAGTATCACTCACAACAAGTTTACATGCTTGTGAAGTACATTTCTATTCTTCTCATATTACAAAATCAAAGAAGTAGTCAATGCAATTAAGGGAATCGTAGAAAATGTTCAGGGGCACAATGTTTCAGTTACGCAAGATATGCATAAATGAGTGTTGGTGATATAATGTACAACAATATAACTATCAATAGTACTGTATTGTATACTTGAAATTTGATAACAGGGTAGAGCTTATATGTTCTCACCACACACACACACACACACATGTGCACACACATACACGTAGGTATGTGAGGTGATAGATATGTTAATTATTTTGACTGGGGTGAATATTTCACAATGTACACATAAATTAATCATCAAGTTATACACCTTAAATATATACAGCTATTAATTGTCAACTATACCTCAATAAAGCTGAGAGGGAAGGGGGTGATGTAAAAAAGGAGGAAAAAATAATATCAAGGTGTGCTAGGCAGTTTATTAAAATATTCTTGTGGGGATTTTTTGAAGTTTATGATGTTTATAGAATTTTTTACAGCTTATGATTGATGTATTTCTCATTTGAAATCAATTTTTATTTTTGTACCTAGTTTTCTATTCTTTAATTTTTAGTTTTTCTCTTAAAGAAGGCTGCAAAATTTTATAAGCTTCAAGCTCTGTAAATATGGCTCTACCCCTCCATCTGGCCATGTGTTTGTTTTGTGTTTTGTAGCTCCTGACTCTTGCTTTACCTTCTCCATTTTTTTTTTAATGCTGTGCTTTTATGTTGAACATTGTCCCATCCCCACTTATTTTGGCCCATTTGTCTAGATTTAGTTGAAACAAATTCCTGCACCTCTATCTAAAACACCAGAACTAATCTTCACCTATTTATAATAATCATCAGGAAAGCAGACCCCACACTGCACAGTGTAACTCATTCAGGTCCAGAAGTGGAGAGGTGGCCTGGAATGGCAGAATGCCAATTGCAAGGGGCCCTTTGAGGACTTATTACATTCATCCCTATTTTCCACACTTAGAAGCAGGTGGGGCAAACAGTAGGTTATGGTTTCTATTTGTTATGCATTTATAAAATATTAGAACACATGAGTCAAATCTGACTACCAGTACTTCTCATAGCAATTAATATGAAACACCATTTCTTTGTTCTCTTTTAAGAGTGCATTACTCAATAACTTCTGGTTAAGAAAGCATATAGGCAAAAGCTGTGCTCACCTCCTCCCATGACCATATCAAAAGTACAACTAAACTACAGAGCAACCATCATTGAAAACCACCTGAAGTCTAGCTGAACTGAAGCCTGATAAGGGCATAAAGAAGATGCCACCTTGAGATTGGTAGGACGGGTGAAGATGCAGAATGGGCTGGTCCCACACCCAAGTGTGGCAGTTAAAAAGTGGGAGGGATATTTTGGCTACAGTGGTTCCCCCTGAGAAGCAAGGGGCCCAAGCCCTACACCAGGCTCTCCCATCCAGGGTTCCAGTGCCAGGGAGAGAAGTCCACATAACTCTGGCTGTGAATGCCAGCAGAGACTGTGGCTGAGTAAGACAGAGGCTGCTGGAGTCCCAGGCACCTTTCTTAAAAGACCAAAAGGGCCTGCGTACAGACTCATTTGCTGACACTCAACCTAAGCTAGTGAAGGGACAGCAGTTCAAAAGCTTTAGGGACATATGGAGAGAAACTAAAATTTGTGGCTTCAGGAGAGGGCTAGAGAGGAAGCTACAATGTTCCTGTGTTGAGCCTTCCTGTCACACAGCATGCAAGTTCAGGTAAGCACCAAATATGAATCTGCATTAACCTGGTGAACACCATTTGCCCTGCCCGGTGATTCCCTGAGAACCTGCCCCACCCAAATCATGCACCACCCAAGCTTCTTTCAGTGGCTTTTTCTCACAGGTAGCCAGCTTCAGTCCATGCAGACTTTCTAATATCTTTCAAAGGCCCACAGACCCCAGGGAGGTGGTGGCTGGCCTCAGGATGCCCTGTGCCTCTTGCTGGCCAGCCCCAGGCCTGGCACAAGTGACAGCCAGCCTGGGTTCAAGGCATAGCTTCTCCCAGGCATCAGCAAGTCCAGCACAGAGAGCTACCAGCTGAGAGTCATTTTGGAGCTCCTACCAGGTGGCTCAGGCCCAGCACAGGCAGCAGCTGACCTTGGCCTGCACTAGAGCCCCTCCCAAAAGGTGCCTGAATAAACACACCTTGGGTGAATAGCCTCAGACCACACTAGAGCACCACTCAATTAGCACCAGAAGCAGCGCACATAAAGGATGGACTCAGCAGATACCAGAGCTCTCTGGGGTAAATCCTGCTCCAAAGGGTCAGTCCCCATACAGCAGCTCATCTGCTGTAGTCACAGCCAGTCTACACAACCAATCAGCCAGGAGGTCAATGACACCCACTGACATGCCAAGAGCAATAAAGGGTCAACTACGACAGGAGGGAAAACAGAATTCCCACAACAGACACTCCAGGAACACCTGGCTTGGGTGACAAGGAAAACTGTGCCACTGGGCCCCATAGAACACCTTCTACATAATGTCACCCTGCCAAGACAGGGGACATAGCAGTTCTACCTAAGATGTGGAAACAAACACAGAGAGGCAGTCAAAATGAGGTGACAAAGAAACATCACAAATGAAGTAACAGAACAAAACTCCAGAAAAAAAGAGCTAAACAAAATGAAGACAAGCAATCTACCAGATGCAGAGTTCAAAACACTGCTTATAAAGACACTCAATAATCTCAGTGAGAATTTAAAGAAAGAGATAGAAAGCACTAAAAAAGAATGTAAAAACCACAAAAAAGAAGCAGTTGGAAATGAAGAATACAGTATCTAAAATGAAGAATACACTAGAAGGAATCCATGGCAGATTAAATGAAGCAGAGGATCGAATAAGCAATTTGGAGGACAAGACAGCAGAAAACACCCAATCAGAATAGCAAAAAGAAAAACAAAGACTCCTCCCTAATTAAGAAATGTTAAGGGATCTCTGTGACAATATCAAGTGTACCAGGATTCACATAATAGAGTTCCAGACAGAAAAGAGTAAGAGCAAGAGATTGAGGACATATTTAAATAAATAATGACTGAAAACTTCCCTAACCTGGTGAAGGAAATAAATATACAAGCCCAGGAATCAAAGAGTCCCAAATAAGATGAACCTAAAGAAACCCACACCAAGAAACATCATAATTAAAATGCCAAATGCTAAAGACAAAGCATCTTAAAAGCAGAAAGAAAACAGCAGTTTATTACCTAGAAGGGAGCTTCCATAAGACTATTAGCTGATATCTTAACAGAAATTTTGCAGGCCAGAAGGGACTTGCATGAAATATTCAAATTGATAAAAATCAAGGATCTACAACAAAGATTACCCAGCAAAGCTATTATTTAAAATCAAAGGACAGATAAAGAGCTTTTTTCCAGAGGAGAAAGAGATGAAGGGGTTCATCAGCACCAAACCAGTACTTCAAGAAATGTTAAAGGGACTTTCTTAAGAATTTGAAGGTTAGAAAAGATTATACATATTAATAATAAAATGTCAAAAACTACATGTTTATCAATAATCACCTTAAAGGAAAGTGAATTAAATTCTTCAATCAAAAGACATAGTATGGCTGAATGGATAAGGAAATGGGACCTGTACATAGGCTGCCTACAAAAGGCCCATTTTAGATCAAGATATACACACAGACTGAAAGTAAAGGAATGGAAAAAGATACTTGGTGCCAGTGGAAATTTAAAAAAAGCTGGGGTAGCAATACTTATGCCAGACAAAATAGACTTTAAAACAAGGGATGACAAGAGACAAAGAAGGACATTTAATAATGATAAATGGATCAATCCAACAAGAGAATATAACCCTTGCAAACATTTGTGCATCCAATAGAGGAGCATCTAAATATATAAAGCAAATATTGACTGACATAAAGGGAGAGGTTGACAGGATATGGGCACAGTAGAAAACATTAGCACCCCATTGACATCAAAGGATAGATCTTCCAGACAAAAAAAATCAATAAGGACACAGTGGCCTTAAATAACACATTAGACAAGGTTGATTTCATTGTTATTTTTGGAGCATTTTACTCCGAAACGAGAATATACATGCTTTTCAAGCACACACGGAACATTTTCTGGGATAGACCACATGTTAGGCAAAAAAACCGGTCTCAATAAACACAGAATATTGCAATCATATCAGTTGTCTTCTCTGATCACAATGGTATGAAACTAGAAATTAATTATAAGAAGAAAACTGAAAAACAAACACATGGAGGCTAAATAAAATGCTACTATACGATGCATGGGTTAATAATGAGATCAAGGGAAAAAAATCAAAAGATACCTTGAGATAAATGAAAATGAGAACACAATGACTGAAATTCAATGGGATATAGCCAAAGCAGTTCTAAGAGAGAAATTTACAGTAATACAGGTATCCCTCGAGAAACAAGAAAAATCTCAAATAAACAATTTAATCTTACACCTAAAGGAATTAGGAAAAGAACAAACAAAGCCCAAAGTGAGTGGAAGGAAGAAAATAATAAAGATAAGAGTGAAAATAAATAAAATAGAGATTTTTTTTTTTAAAGCAGAAAAATTTAGGGATGCTGGGATAGTTCAACAGGTCAAAAGTTGGTTGCAACTTCGAGGTCTGGAGATTGAATCCCAGCCTCAGTCTATGCAAATTCATATGCTGAACTGTGCTATAACTGGTAACCAACCACCAGGATGGTGGCCAAGGTTCTCATTTCCCATGTGAAAGGCCCTCAGTTCAGTTCACACCCTGTGCAGCCCCACATCAACCTGTGTGGAATGAAACCACATTGCAACTAATGATGTGCAACTATGGAGACTGCTCTGGGCCCTCCCCCCTTCTCTCTCTCACGTTCTCTCAAACAATAAAGTTAATCTTTAACACGTTAAGTGCCCAGGCTATTTTGTCTTACCACTTGGCCCGTTATATCAGATTTCACTTAAATGCTGGTGACCAGAGATCTGTTTAGGTTGCAATAAGGCTGAATGTTTATACGTAGAATATATTTACTGTGTGAATATTTATTATTTACCACAATTTGTACAATGTATTATTTTAGAAATGCTTTGTATTCAGTCAGTTGTCTGCGATTCTTGTTTCAGTGCAGAAAAAGATTTTTCTTTACCCATGAATGTGAAAATGTCCCCTAAATGGGGAGAAATTATAGCAAAGGAAAACAAAAAAGGAATAATCATTTTAAAATGGAAAGACAAGCGGGACATCTTACTTATTTAAAGTTTATTAATAGAATGTATTTTTTTTAATTTTATATAGTCAGTTAACATACAATACCACCACCTGCACAAAAAGTATACTGTTGGTCACCGGTGACTTTTGTGGTCCGAACAGAAAGTTCATTGTCAGTCACTGGTGACTGACATGGCGCTTAACGTGTTAAAAAAGTAGGCAGCCAGTATCTTAAAAAATAAGAAACCAAAAAAAATTAACAAAATTTACTTTAAAAAATGCAACAAATCAGTAAAAGAGAGCTGGTTCTTTGAAAAGATAAACAAAATGGACAAACCTGTAACCAAACTCATTAAGAAAAAGAGAGAAGACCCAAATAAATAAAGTTAGAAAGAAGTAACAGAAGATATTACAGAAATACAGAGGATTATAAGAAAATACTATAAACATTATATACATATCAACAAATCGGACAATCTGAAAAAAAGGAATAAATTTCTAGAAACAATCTTCCAATACTGAGTCAAAAAGAAACAGAAAATCTGAGCCAACTGGTTGTGAGTAGTACTAATGAAATTGAATCAATAATAAAGAAACTCTCAACAAACAAATGTCCTGGACTGGATGACTTCACATATAAATTTTACCAAACATTCAAACTTTCTCAAACTAGTCCAAAAAATTCAAGAGGTGGAAATGCTCCCATACTGATTTTATGAGGCCACGATTATCCTGATAGTAAAACCAGACAAAGACATTACAGAAAAAAAGATAATTATAACATAAATACAAAATCTTCAACAAAATATTAGCAAACTGAATTTAGCAATACATTATGAGATCATACACTATGATCAAGTGGAATCCACAAATCAACATGATACATCTCATAAAATGATAGATTAAAATTATATGATAATATCAATAGATGCACAAAAAGCATTTGACAAAATCCAGCTCCAAACAAAGCAGGAACATACCTAAACATAATAAAGGCCATATGTGACAAGCCCATACCTAACAACATACTCAACAGGGAAAAGCTAAAAGCATTCTCTTTAAGATCAGGAATAAGACAGTGATGTACATTTTTATCACTTATGTTTAATGTAGCGTTGGAACTCCTAGCCACAGCAAACAGAGAAAAAGATCAATAAAAGAAAAGGAAATAAAATTGTCATTATTTGTAGATGACATACTATATAGAGAGAACCTTAAAGATTTCAACAACATCAAAAAAAACAAAAACAAAAAAACAAAACCTTAGAATTTATAAATGAAGTCAGTAAAGTAGCAGAATACAAAATTAATATTCAGAAATCAGTTGCATATTATACATCATGAGTGAACTATCAGAAAGATAAATTAAAAAAAACAATTTCATTTATAATTGGATCAAAACAATATCTAGGAATAAATTTGACCAAGGAGGCAAAAGATCTGTACTTGGAAAATTGTAAGACATAGAAGTAGATACAAATAAGTAGAATCATATACTGTGTTAATGGATAGGAAGATTTAACATTGTTATAATGTTCATACTACTCAAAGCAATCTATAGATCCAATGTAATATCTATCAAAATGCCAATGGCATTTCTCACAGAACTAGAAAAAGTAATCTTAAAATTTATATGGAACCACAAAAGACCTCAAATAGCCACAGAAATCTTGAGAAAGAACAAAATTAGAGGTATCATCTACCTGATATAAAACTACTACACAGCTATCATATTCAAAACAGCATGGTATTGGCATAAAGAGACACATAGATCAATGGAACAGAATAGAGGGCCCAGAACTAAGCCATGCTTATATGGTCAATTAATCTATGACAAGGAGGAAAGAAATTACAATGGGATAGAGACAGTCTGTTCAACTAATGGTGTTGGGAAAACTGAACAAATACACACAAAAAGAAAGGAAGGAAAGAAGGAAGAAAGGAAGGAAGGAAGGAAGGAAGGGAGGGAGGGAGGGAGGAAGAAACTGGACTACTTTCTTATGTCATATACAAGAATAAACTCAAAATTGATTAAAGATTTAAATGTAAGACCCAAAACCATAAAACTCCTAGAAGAAAACATAGGCAGTCAACTCTGACATTGTTCTTAGTAATATTTTTTCTGATCTATCTCTTCCATCAAGAGAAACAAAAGAAAAAATAAACAAATTGAAATGTTTTTGCACAGCAAAGAAAACCATCAGTAAAACAACCTAATGAATGGGAGAAGATAGTCACCAACAATACATCTGATAAAGGATTACTATCCAAAATTTATAAAGAACTCATACAATGGTCATGTGCCAACTACAAATGCTGCATCTTGGAAATGACCTTGGCATACAGCTCTGTGCATGTACACATGCATAGAATAACAATTTTTTAAAGAGCTCCAAAACGGAAACAATTTAAATGTTAAAACAGTAAGATGGATGGTAATATTGGAAATTATGTTACAAATACAGTCACATGTCACAGACGCAGTCACAAAAATGATTGAACTACAGACAAAACAGTAACAGTAATGAATCCCACTAGCACAATGAGGAGTGAAAGAAGCCAGGTACAAAACAGTGTAAACTATCTGATTTGATGCATACAATGTTTGCAAATGGGAAAATTAAAGAGTGTTAGATGTCAAGAGTAATTGAGGATAGTTGTTCCATTTGAGAATGAGATGGGCCACAGGGAGCTTCTGATGTTCTGGTATGTCTTAGTTTTTTATTTCAGAGGCAGTTACACAGGTGTTCACTGTATTCTAATTAATTACACTGCATATTTGTTTTATTCACTTTGATGAATTGCATGGTATTTCAAAATTATAGTGGTTAAAAATATTTAAACCTATAAATTGTATTAAATAGGATTCATGGTTATTTGCATTTTTTAAAGAACTACTTGCTTTAGCCTAGCACAGTGCTAATTACATATTGTACATCTTTTGAATTAAATAATAAACTCTTATGGTAAAATTAAAATGTAATATAATTGGCCAAAATCCTACTTTATACAAAACTTTTCCAGGAACACAAATCATGAAGTCCTACTATACATTAATTACATCTCTAGTATTTATTTTAAATATGGGTGTCATCTTCCCCAAGTGCTATTTATATGTTTTAATATTGTCAACAAATTGATTGGCCCTGCAGGATTATTGCAGAAGAGATGAATGGCAATTGATATACATCAGTTCCTGGGGGAAAATGAAAGCACCAGGGAGGACCCCAGAAGGGCTGATGGGGAAATTTGCACTGAGAGCTCTTAGACAGATAAGGCTGGAGTCACTGCTGATGGTGAAAATGGATCAGCTTCAGGCAGGCTGAACTTTGCTGCAGCACCTTCCCCCTTAGTCTGTGGTTATTTCCATTTTAAAATCTCCTGTTCTGGTTCTGCCCCACTGTTGCAACTCTGCGGCCCCTTCTCACTGAGAAAAGCCATTCATTCCTGCTTTGCCTGCCCAGCTGTTGTGACCCTGTAATAGAAAAGCCTCCTTCCCAGCCCTTTATGGCCACTGATATGCTTCCAACTTCCCTCCCCAAATACATGTCATGGGAACTCCCCAGGCTCAACATATTCCAGCTGCCCAACTCCTCAGAGAAGATAAGAACTCTTTAGAAACCCCTCTTAGCTATTGCAAAACCTTGGCCTCCTCTAATTTTTCAGCCATTCTGAAGACATGACCATGTAATCATTTGCCAACAACTGTAATCACCCTGGCCAGAAATTCTGAAATGATAGGACTGTCCTACTTCCTTCCCAAAACTGCAATCATCTCTTTTTTCTAGATGTTCCTGGATGAGGGCAAGGAAGCACCCACCATCTTACAACAAAAAGAAAATGAGATTTCCATATCCCTTTAGCTGTCAAAAGTCCATGGCTGGGTTTGCAATGGCGGAGTAACACTTTAAAGGAAAGCGTGCACATCCAAATGCCTTACAAACTTGCCTAAGTCCATCTTTGAGAAGAACTAGCATAGCATGGGGTCCACTGTCTCTGTCTTATGCATTGTAATTGTGATATTAGTTTGCCTTTGGAAGGTGCAATCTTAAGCTACACTATTGAATGGAGGGATCCAACTCATGAACTAAGTATGACTAAGCAAGAACAATGGAGATCTATACAGATGTGCTTGAAGCAGACTTCAATGAGTTTATAATTCCAGGGACAGAGAAAATATTTGTAAAATAACTGTAAGGCATGACAGGGTATGACAACAGTAATGGGATGTGCAAAGTGCAATAAAAAAATCAGAAGATGGCTGAGGACAGACTTCCCGATGGGGAATTTGAACATTGTTCCCTGAGACAGGTGAGCAGAATGTTTGGCCCAAACTTATGTTCCAAAAAACCCTTCCTCTTTTCTGCTTCTCACATCTTCCAGGCGATTATAAAATGGCAACAAATTACAGCCAAATTGTTTAGGCTCATGATGTCCTAAGCATTTCATATGGATTTTCATGTTTAATACTCCTGAAATCTAAACATGTGTTAACACTATTTTTTGCCCGACTTTGTAGATTAGAAAGTGTCAGCTCAGTGAGACACGGTTTCCCAAGGTTGCCCAACTAGTGACTCCTGAGAGTGAGAGATTTTTAACATACCCTGCAACCTCTCCACCAAACCATCACACAGACATAAGACAATGGAGCAGTGAAGCTATTTTAATAACAACATGTAGCAGCACACTGACCAACAAAGCAATGGTGTAGTTTTCTTGACCACTGAGTGAGGAAGAGGTACATCAATTAGGCGAGAATGCCCTGATCAAGAGAGAAAACAAAGGAAACTGTACATAAACTGTATATAACATAAAACCTAACAATTAGGAAGAAAAAAACCCAGTGAGAAACTCCACAAAAACTTGGAAGTATTTTAAAGACAGGGTAAAATGTGTCTTCTGCTTTTTATGTTAATTAAACTATTAAGAGGATTGTAAAAGGAATGCTTAAGTAGTTAAGTAGTATATCATTTCCTCTTGAAATACCATTTTCATGCATGTGTATTGCTGATTTAAAATTATTCTCATTCACTAAATTAATTTCATAAACATTGAACAGTCCCTTTTGTTGACTTAAGGACTTATTAATGACCAAATAGTTTATGTTTAATTTTTTTTTCTATAATTCTAGTATTTCATTGATTCAGATAGTTTTCTAATCTACCAAACTTGAAAAGTCTTAAGTCACATTAAAAAATATGTTATACAAGAGCTCTGGTCAAGATGGTGGATAGCTAAATGCTGTGCTCATCTCCTCCCGTGACCACATCAAAATTATAAGGAAACTACAGAACAACCATCATTGAGAACCACCTGAAATCATCTGAACAGAAGTCCTACAACAAAGGACATGCAGATGAATCACCTTGAGGTTGGTGGTGGTGGTTGCGGGAGGGCGGGGTGGGGGGGGGGTCGGTCATGTAGAAAGGGCTGGTCCCACGCTCACGCATGACCATTAAAAATCAGGAGGGATATCTCAGCTGGGGAGGTCCCCCAAGGAGCAAGGGGTCCCAGCCCCACACTGGGCTCCCCAGCCCAGGGATTCAGTGCTGAGAAGAGAAGTCCTCATAAATCAGCTGTGAAAATCAGCAGAGGTTGTGCTGAGTGAGGCAGGGTGGCTGCAGGCCCAGGCACTCCTCTTAAAAGGCTGGGGCATGAACTTACCCACTGATGGACTCACTTTCTCTGAGCTTCAGCCCTGAGGACAGCAGCTCAAAAGGCACCAGGGACATATGAGGAGGAGCTGTGCTGTCTGGCTTCAGGTCAGGGGCTGCAGTGGCAGCTCTGTCTGGGTAGGCACCATTTTGTTTCCTTGTTGGTCCCTCCCTGCTCCCAGCATGCAGAGCAGGCAGCTGCCATAGCTCAGTCTCCATCAACCTGGGAAACACCGTTCATCCTGCTCTGATGATTTCCTGAGACCCCACCCAACTTGCAGGCCCACCCAAGCCACTTTCTAGATGAACGGCCTGCCTTGGCTCATGCTGTGGACTTTTCTAAAATTGCTCAAAGGTTAAGAAAACCCAAACAAGCAGTATCTGGCTTTGGTGAGCCCCTTGCCTCTTGCCTAATCAGCCCTAATCCAAGCCTCAGTTCCCAGGTTAACCTCCCTCAGGCACCTCCCAGCCCAGCACAAGTGGCAGCCATCTACAGATCACATTGTAGCTCATATCAAGTGTCCCGGGCAGGGCACAGGCAGCAGCTGAACTTGGTCTACCCCAGAGCCCTTCCCAAGAGGCTCCAGAACCAACACACTGGTGGTCAACTGCTGACCACACCAGAGCACCACCCACTCACTTGCACAAAGACATTCAATTCATTAATCTGAAATAACCCAAAAGATGAATGTGAACAGCAGAAAAGGTTTGCTTGCAGTAGAAATATTGGTTTTGGGGATGCTGGGATAGCTCACTGGTTAAGCACTTGTCTCCCAATGTCAAGGTTCAGGGTTCAATACCAAGCCCTGGCCTGTGCAAACACCATATGCTAAACTAACTGGGGCACAACTGGTCACCACCAAGATGGCTCAGCAGAGAAGGTTCTCGCCTCCCATGCAGGAGGCCCCCAGTTCAGTTCCTGCCCTGTGCAGAATGGACCTATGTCATAAGTAAGGATGTACAAGTATGAAGATTTCTTTGGGTTCTCCATCCCCAAAGGACCACCTCACCCACTGGTTCCCAAGCCTGGTTTCCTGACATGTTTGGAAGGTACAGAGTCCTCTCTCACCTTCTCTCAAACAATAAAATAAATATTTAAAAAATATAGTTTTTTCCCTTTAATCCCTATAACAGTAGCAGTCCTAAGATGAGAGAGAGAGAGAGAGAGAGAGAGAGAGAGAGAGAGAGAGAGAGAGAGAGAGAGAGAACTTCAGTCTGTCTGTTGAATGCCTCTGCATCAAGGGGTGTGCTGAATGTCAAAAAGGGTGGAGAGCCCCCGACTGGCCTCCCAGTCATACATACTGGGTATGAGTTGAAACCTTAGGAGAGCATTTCAGAACAACACCCACTAGACTGAGGTTAATTCAAAGGGAAATTTCCCTAGCCACTGTGGGTTTACCTTTTCTTCTCAGATGGTGGGACTTTTCCATCTAAACCCCAGGAAGTTGTGCAGGAAGAATTCCATTCATTCACTCATCCTGCAAATATTTATTAGCACCCTCTGCATGTTGTGAGGCCTGTGGTAGTTGAAGGCACATCACTGAGCATGGCAGACACAAGCCACTCCTTCATGGAGCTGACATCTCAGAGGGGAGACAGACTATCACAAAGGGAATTATGCCTTATGTTAGAGGATGATCAGTGCAGAGAGGAGGGAACATGGAGAAGGCAAGCAGGGCATGTTGTGATCAGCTGGTCAGGGAAGGCCTCACACTGGTTACACCTGAACAGAGATGGAAGAATGAGGGAGGGAGAGCTGTGGGTGTCTGGGGAGAGTGCACTCCCAGAAGGCAGCCCATTGTGCCAGGGAAAAGCAAGCAAGGGGGAGATAAGGTCACAGAAGACATGAAAAACAGGAGCACTGTAGGCCACAGTGGATGAGGCATCCTTTCTATGGATGCGTGCAAGCTGCTGGCATTGCAATGTGTCATAGTACCACCTTCTCAGTTGTCCAGAGTTCCCTGGGATGAGGATGAAAAGCAACCCTCAGGGGCCAAGGGAGCAGGTAGACCAGTTAGGGGAGGAAAGTTTCTGGGAAGAGAGGGCGGGGCTTGACGAGGAGCTGCAGGGGTGGTGTTGGGAAGAAGCTGCTTTGGAGGTGGAATCAGCACAAAGCACCTGGCACCATGAGCTTGGGGTTTTGAGGGCACATGAAGAGGTCAGACAATGCCTGGGATCCTGGCATGACAAATCAAAAAGCTCATTAATTGAGATCTGGACGTTTCAGCAAGTCACAGTTTCGGGAAGAAAGATTTGAAATTCAGTTTGTGCATCTGAAATTTGAGTTGCTGTTGAGATGTCCAGGAGGAAGTATCGGGTAGACAGCTCAGTATATATGTCTGGAGTTCAGAAAGGGGGGGTGGGGGAGTTGGCTTGAGTTGTAGTTAGTTTCATCAGCTCGTGGACAAAGAATGAGAGGGTGTCAATAACCGAGGAAGGGGCGCAGGCTGAGAAGAGGAGAGGCCCAAGGGCTGGACTCTGGGACTCTGATGTTTTATGAAAAGGACAAACATTGAAAAAGCCAGAAATATCAAGTGAAGCCAAACGTCAGAAGTGGGGATGCGAGAAATGAAAAAGTAGGTGCCAAATGCATGGCACATGTGAGTAAGAGTGGACTTATCTGGTGCCTACCGCCTGACTGCCCAGTCAGCCATTTGGCCCCTTTTGAATTTGAAACAATCTGTGTCTCCTTTGTCTACAAGGTGGCCAATAATAAATCTGATAAGAGCACTGAAGCCACCCTACTTACACACTGATTGCTTCATGGTTTCTGGTGCTGGGTTGGATTTCAGGGAAGGAGGGGATGACCAAAGTTGAAACAAAAAACATCTCGGCCGCCCCAGGGCGTGCCCTCAGCACAGAGCCCTGAACCAAACAGTCTGGACATTGAGCTTGGCTGTGTCAGTAAACAGACCTTCCCAGAGTTCATTCCACCTGATAATGCCCCTGTGTGTTCCAAGCTCACTAGAACTACATGCAACTTCAATTGTCAGTGTCTTTTTTGAAAGTACGTGTTCAAATGTCTTGTTTATGGCAAGCATGTCTTAGAAACAACAATATTCTCTCAGGTCCCCTGAATTATGGTGAACCTCTCAGACTTATTGTTTTGAAAGACAAGGTGACAGTTCAATTCCCATAGTCCCTGGTGGGAGTCTGGAAGCCAGAGAAGGTGGATGAGCCAGTGACTAGATCTGCAAACCTGAGAAAGGAGACTATGGAGAGGACTGGGTCAGGACAGAGGAGGTGTATAAGTGACTTCATTAGAGGAAAACACGAGTTAGTGTTTACTATTTCCCTAGAGCATATTCTGTTGGCAGTGAGGTGCACTAGATGGCTTCCTGGTCAGGTGAGCTCACCCTTGAACCTGATAGCACCACATACTTGGGCAAAGAATTTCACTTCTCCAACCACAGGTCTCCTCATTTGTAAAAGGTGGGTATGGGTGTGCTTGAGCTGTTATACCAAAACTGGGTGCAGGGCGAGATTAACGACAGAAATGTGTTTTCTCACAGCTCCGGGGGCTGGGAGATTGAGGTGTGGGCAGACTGGTTCCTTCTGAGGCCTGTCTCTTCAGCATATCGATTGATGGCCGTCTTCTTGCTGTGTCCTCTCATGATCTTCCTCTGTGTTTGTCTGTGTCCTAACTGCCTCATCTAATAAGGACAACAGTCACCTGGGATTAGGGCTCACACTAATGACCCCAGTTGTACTTAGTTACCTCTTTAAGGATACTATCTCCAAATACTGTCACATTCTGAGGTCCCAAATTTTAGGACTTTAGTACATGGATTTTAGGAGACACAGTTCATTCCATGACAACACAGATAATGCTACTTGTATATTGAGTACTGTAGTATGTTTATGTATTAAGTATGTATTATGTATACATAATAATATATATTATCTATTGAGAATTATATCTAATAATCCATGTTCTGTTTTTAAATGTTTATTTGCATACACAAATTTTTTTTTTGCTTAAGTGCCCATAGTCTAATTCTTATGATAACAATGTGAGACCTATATAGAATGTTTATGAAAGGTGTGGAGATACTGTCATGTAACTTTCTTTGGGGTTATTTCAGGTATGCTTAGGGGCAATAAGAGTCTTATGAAAAGAAACAGCAACCAATGAGCATCAAGAGAGGTCTACTGGGTTAAAAGCTCTCACTTTCACATCTGAGGATCGAGTCTGTGCTTCTTTATGCAGGAGGCCCCTAGTTCAGTTCTTACCAGAGTAAGCTTCCCATGTGGGAGGCCCCCAGTTCTGGCCCCAGCTCACATGGGACATGCCTCCCATGTAGGAGGCCCCCAGCCCAGTTCCCACCCTGTGCGGTCCCCTGTGTGGAATGAAACCATGTTGAAAACTGATGACGTACAACTATAGAGACTGCTCTGGGCCCTCCCCCTTCTCTCTGTCAAAAACAATAAAATAAATCTTTAAAAGAAAAAAAAAGAGAGAGAGAGCTACTGGATTAAGTGAAAGTGAAGAGAAGTCATTTTAGGGATGTGGTCCAGAGAACAGGGAAGCACGGCTGTGGAGAGACCCACATGGCAAAGAACTTGGGCCTCCTGCCGACTGGCACATGAACAGACCATCTTGAAGTCAAGCCTTCAAAAGATTGTGGTCCCAGCCAACACCTAAACTACAGTCTCCTAGACCAGAAACACCCAACTCAGCAGCTTGCTAATTGCTGTCCACGTAAACTGGGAGATATAAACATTGATTTATGTTGCTGTGTTCTGGGTTAATTTGTTAGGTGGCAAGTAATAAATAACTACTAAATTTCCCAAGCTGCTCAAAGCCTTAGTAGTGCATTCCAACTATCCACTACTTTTGTTCGTTTTAGATGTATTTTTTTATTGTTTTTAACAGAGACAGAGAGAGGCAGAGACAGAGAGAGACAGAGATGAAGAGAGACAGAGAAAAGGGGGAGGGCCCAGAGCAGCCTCCATAGTTATACATCATCTGTTTTCGACATGGTTTCGTTCCACACAGGTGAGCAGGGGCCACATAGGGCAGGAACTGGGCTGGGGACCTCTCACATGGGAGGCACGCCCCCTCAAGCCAGGGGCCTAACAGGGGGTGGGGTGGGGCGAGAACCAAACTGGGGACCTCCTGCATGGGAAGCGCACCTCAGTTCAGCATACGAATCCACATGGGCAGGGGCTGGGGCCGGGATTCAATCCTCAGTCCCCCGGGCTACAAAGCGAGTGCTTAACCCACTGAGCCATCCCGGCTTCCCCCAGATTCCAACTATCCTTGAAACTTATTTGTTTCATCTTAACATCTTCCGCTCATGTCTAGAAGCAAATTTATGACTCTTCCTGTTTCACAGCTCTCCTCCTTTAAGTGACCAACAAGCTTACACTCGTGAGTAGAACAACCAAGGTATCAGCTAAACTCTATACAATGTCTAAGGTGCAGTGAGAAAAATAGAAGGTATTCAGACATTTGAAGACTAATAGGAAATAGTCACCAGGAAGAGCATTTTCAAAGACATCAAGCTGAAGCCCAAATAGTCTCATAAGTAACTTTAATGGTATAAGAAGGATTGATGTAGCATATTTGAGTATACATAGTGTCTTAAAAAAATTTTAATTACTGAACTAAAATTAAGAGCTAGTATAAACAACAGTCTCTGCTCACAAGGTAATAAAACTAGAAATTATTAACAACAAAAAACAAGAGGCTGTTTTACCTGGAAATGTATACACTTCTAGTGAGGACTCTTGGATGAAAGGAGAAATAGAAACAAAATTTCTAAAATATAATGATAATGAAAACACAATGTATCAGATTATCTGAAACATGCAAAGCAGTGATTATAGGAACACTCCATTTTCAACACTTCCATCAACACAAATAAAAGATTTTAAATAAATGAGTTCAATTCCAGTTCCAAAAGTTAGAAAAAGAACAAAAAATAAGCTAAAGAAAAGCATAAGAAAGAAAAAATTAAAGGTAAAAGCAAAAAGTAATGAGGTTGGTAGAAAAACAGTGCATCTAACTAGTAAATCAAATTCTTGTTTTTTAAAAATATTTAATAGACAAACCACCAGCTAAGCTAATTAAGAAAAACAAAAAGGAGAAAGCACAAGAGTACAAAATAAGACATAGCAAGGAGGAAATAGGAGATATTTGACAAATTGTAAGCTCAAAACCAAAAAAAAAAAAAAATGGCCAGGGTGGCTTGACAGGTTAAGTGCTCAACTTGCAGGCCTGGGGTCCAAGGATTGAATCCCGGCTCCGAACTGTACAGACCCATGTGCTGAACTGGAGTGTGATCCCAGTTCATTTCTGACCGGGGCAAACCTCCTATGTGGGAGGCCCCAGTTTGGCTCTCACCCCTGGTGTGCATCCAATTTGGCAGGCCCCCAGCAGGTTCCTGCCCTGCACAGACCCATGCCCACCTGTGGAATGCAATTATGTAGAAAACCAATGATATGCAACTATGGAGACTGCTCTGGGCCCTCCCCATTCTCTCTCTCTCTCTCTGTCAAAAACAAGAAAAATATATCTTTAAAAAAGTTTGATTAAAAAATGGGCAAGGGTCTGAATAAACATATGAAAAGATGCTCAGTGTCATTAATCAGCAGAGAAATGCAAATCAAAGCACAATGAAATATCACTTCACACCTATCAGAATGGTGATCATGGATAAATCAACAAACAAATGCTGGTGAGAATGTGAACAAAAGTGAACCCTTGTGAGCTATTGGTGGAATTAAAATTTGGTGCAGCCACTGTAAAAAAACAGTTTGGAAATTCCTCAAATACATAAAAATAGAACTACCATATGACCCAGCAATTCTACTTCCTTGTATTTAACTGAAGAAATCCAGAAAATCAATTCAAAAGATATATACACCCTTGTGTTCATTGCAGCATTATTTACAATAGCCAAGATGTGCAAATAACCTAGGTTTCTACCAATAGATGACTAGATAAAGGAGATGTGGTTCATACATGCAATGAAATAATACTCTGCCATAAAAAAGAAGAAAATGATTGGTGGGAAAATGGAAAGTAAAAAAGGAAGCCAAGCAATGCGAAGAATCAAAGAAAACAAAGCCAAAGGATGCACAGCATTCTGGGATCTTGGGGATATGCCTGAAGGTGATGATGCACACACGTGCCCCTGAGCACATGTGCATTTTGTCAGCAAGCGTTCCGAATACTTAGGAAAAGGAGTCTGCATCTTCCAGAAAAGAATGAATTGTAAGTACATTTTCTAAGATGAAATGCCATGTAGAATAGACACAGACTTTACAAAAATCACCATTGAAGATAGGTAATATGAAAATACTTCAGTGAACAGAGGAAATATGGGAAAAAAATCATTTGATGGACACACGCTGTTCTAACAGGTTCAAATGAATGACATTGTTGTAGATATGCCTTTAGATTTGTGCCTTAGGTTTGTTGCCTCTAGTCTCTGAAATCCCATTTTTGCCAGCTCAGTGAAAATGGATCTGAGCCCTTTTCCTGTTGTCCCCTCGCATGTTGCTAAACTGGGTCAGCAGAGGGCGCTGTGACAGAAGTGTTTTGCTTCCGGGTATTCCTGCAGGTTCCCCAGGGCTGCTTTCCCACAGTGCCCAGCGGCAGCAATGGTGGGTGCTCCTCGGGCACCTGCCTCCCGTGCGTCACCAGGAGGCAACTTGCCTGAAACAGTGTTCCCAGCACCGTGGAGGGCCGACTTAAGAGAAGTTGCAGAAGATGGGTTTCCAGAAAGTTCCCCAGCAGGCACCACAGCGCCCTCTCCAGAGCCAGTGAGCCACTTGCAGCGTCCTCCCTAACGCGGTGTGGGCGGGCGGGCCTTCCTCTGGTGACGACTTCCCCTTGTATTTGCTACTTCTGTATTCCGACTAGTCAGTCCCTGGCAACTCCAACCACTGCAGTTGTTAATAATTCTTTATAATAAGCCATCCCTGTTCAAATTAGCATATGGGTCTTGTCTCCTGATTGGTTTGTACAGTGTATTCTCTGTTTTGTGGAAAGAATGAGAAAAGGAGAGGGAGAAGATAAAGGGGAGCAGGGATTAGAAAAAAGAGAGAGAAAGTAGCAAAAAGAACACAAGAGAAGGAACCAGAGGAAATGAAAAGGATGCGGATGAGTGAGGAAAACCCAGCTCCCTTTCCTGACTGCAGGCTCTGAGTCCAGCACTCGCCACCGCCCTGAGGACCCCTCCCTGTGGTGCGAATCCGGGACTGGGGTCTGACTTGCACATGAGTCACATACACTGAGGGCCTGTTAATTCGGACTGCTGAGTTCCACCCACGGAGCTTCTGATTCGGGAGCTCTGGAGTGGGACCCCAAAAGCGCGATTCTAGGAAATGCCCCGGTGGCACTGCCCCCACTGTGAGCAGCCCTGGCCTATCATAATGAGCCCCATCAGCAGAGGGCAGAGGCCAGGGCTGCGATGGATTCAGGGACTCCAGCCAGTGTGAGTGCAGGCCCAGCTCTGCCACTGACAGGGGAACCATCTGAGACAAGGTGCCACTTGCTCTGTGTCGTTTAGTGCCCTCATCTATAAAATGGGGGTGATAATGGTGACACCTAAATCCTGGGATTGTTGTAAGAGTAGAGGAGTTACAACATGCACAGGGCTTACACCATGCCTGGCACATAGAAAGCACTTTACAGTCATTTACTTCAATAAAAGTGCAGGCCCTGAAGTGGCTCACTTACTAGTTATGTGGCCTTAGAAATGTCACTAAACCATTCTGACCTTCAGCTTTTTTATTTGGAAAAGAAGGATAAAAACAGTACTTCTCTTGTAGTGTTTTCATGAAGATGAAACAAGCTAATATGTTGGTTACTAAATCTTGGCAAAAGTACAGCCACATTTCCGACCCTCCCAGTGAGTCCTGCTGGTGGGGGCTTGGGCTCCATGGGGTCATGCTGCCCTCTGCTGGACAATCATGCATGCTTTTCTTCATTTGACTTGCTCTGAAAGTCCTCATCTTCAGCAAAAATCGAATCGTCTTCAACACGTTTATTTTGTCTGAACACAGTTCTTTGGCTGCTGCCATCAAACAGGGTTTCAGTCACCTTCAGGAAATGGCTTTCCTCACTTGGTGAGCAAATGAGCCACTTGGCAACTTACTTTGATTGTAACCTCATTTCCAAGTTTTATTTTCATGAAGAAAATGGTCTGTGTTGAGATATTCCTCTTTACGTTTTCTAAGTTCCCTGGTCCTTGCTTTCCTGTGGGGTGAGAATATTGTGAGGAGCCCCTGGTAGGGTTACATGCATGCACATTGTATTCTTTCGGCACTGCTGAAAGCGGCATCAGAACTGGGTCAATGTGATTTGTGCTGCCAAAGGCCAGACAATGCAGAACAAGTGAGCACCACTGTGTTCTGATGAAACTTTATTCACAAACATTGGAATTTGAATTTCATGTATTTTTTACATGTTACAAAATATTCTTATTTTGATTTTTCTCAGTCAATTTACAAAAGTAAAAGCTGTGTAGAAAAGCAGGGGCTGGCCAGTTTGGGCTTGCAATTCATAGTCTGCCAACCGCATTATAGAGTTATCCACCAGGATCCATTCCTGGGCTGAGGGGACCAGGCCAGTGAGTCACATGGAGATATGAAGGAAATGCTGTCCCTGCATTCCTTAGACCCTTGAGGGTGGCCAGCATCTCTCCCACCCTCTTCCCACACCCCCCACCCTCCTGCAGCACCGTGTCTCTTCCATCCTTTGGGATGGACTCTTTCAAGTCTCCACTTGCCTTTCCTTTCTATGATGAATTTTACCTCACAGGCCAAGGATCCTGTGGGGAACTTTAGTGTCACCATTCATTTGGGAAAGCGCTCTGTACTTTCTTACTTGTAGTGGTTTTGTCTGGCTTTGATATCTGGACAATGCTGGACGCATAAAATGAGTTAGGAAGTGTTTCCTCTTCTTCAATTTTTGGGGAAGTATCTGCGAAAGATTGCTTTCAGTTCTCAAAAGTTCAATAGAATTCCCCAGTGAAGCCATGAGTCAGAACTTTTCTCAGAAAGTTTTTCATTACTGATTCCATCTCCTTACTAGTTATAGGTCAGTTCAGAATTTATTTGCTATTCAGAATTGGTAGTATTCTATTTCTAGAAATGTGTCTATTTCACCTAGCTCATCCAATTTATTGGCATGCAGTTATTTACAGGATCCTCTTACAATCCTCTCCTTCCTGTATGATCAATACATGGTAATCGTCCCTCTTTCATTTCTTATTTTAGTAATTTGAGTGTCTTATTTTTCTTAGTCTAGCTAAAGTCTTGTTAATTTTGTTAATCTTTTTGAGTAACAGCTTTGGGTTTTGTTGATTTTCTCTACTGTTTCTCTATCCTTTATTTATCTCAGCTTTAATCTTCATTATTTCTTTCTTTATGCCAGCTTAGGGTTTAATTCATTCCTTTTTCTTCTTGTTAAGATGTAAATTTAGTCTGCTGATTTGAGATATTTTGAGACCCTTTTTTAATGGAAGCATTTAAGGCTAACTTTTTTTTCTTAGCACTGTTTTCTCTGCGTTTTATAAGTTTGGTTTCTGATGTTTTCATTTTTATTCATCTCTAAGTGTTTTCTGTTTTTCCTTGTGATGTTCTCTCTTTGACCCATCAGTTGTTTAAGAATATGTTACTTAATTCCCAGAATTTTGTGGATTTTCCAGTTTTGTTTATGCTATTAATTTCTAACTTCATCTGTTGTGGTCAGAGAAGACACTTTGAATGATACCTACCTCTTTACATCTATGGAGGGGACTTCATTTGTGACTTGCTATACAATCTAAGAGAATCTCCTATGTCCACTTGAGAATGTGTATATGGCTTTTGTTGTGTACAGTGTTCTGTATACTCATATGTCTGTTAGATCTAGTTGGTTTATTGTGCTGTCAGTCCTGTGTTCTAGCTCCTCACTTATCTACTGTCTGATTGTTACACTGATTATTGAGAGTGTGGCATTGAAGTCTCCACCATTATTGTAGAATTGGTTGTTTGTCCTGTCAGTTCTATCAATTTTTGCTTCACATATTTTGGTGTTCTGTTATTAGGTGCATACATGTGTGTGATGTTGTATTTCTGGCTGCATTGAATCTTTTATTAAAATATAATGTCTTTCTTTGTCTAATGTAACTTTTTTTACTTAACATCTACTTTGTTTGATAGCAGTATAACCACCCTGCTTCTTTTTTACTATTTACAGAGAATGTCTTTTTCCTTCAAACTAATTTGTATTTTGAGATCTAACCTGAATCTCTTGTAGAAATCGTAGATTAGGGTCATAATGTTTTTATCCATTCTGCCCAGCTGTGTATTTTGCTTTTTTTTTTTTAGATTACATTGATTTATGCTGTTATATATGTTTCAGGCATACAGTAATGCAATTTCACATCTATATACCCTACAGAGTGCTCATGACCAAAGGACTAGTTTTCATTTGTCATCATATTGTTTACCTCCTTTACCCATTTTTCCCTTCTCCCCCTCCCTTTCCCTCTGTTATACACCATTATGTTGTCTTCAGACTTTTTGCTTGTTTGTTTGTTATTGTTAATTTTTTTAATTTCACATGTGAGTAAAATTTAGGTTTTTTAAATTTTCGTTGCAGATGGGTAAAATCCCATGGCATTTGCCTTTCTCTGTCTGACTTATTTCACTTACCGTAATATCCTCAAAGTCCATTCATGTTTTCCCCAATAGCAAGATGTCAGGTTTTTTATGGCTGAATAGTTTTCCATCACACACAGACACTCACACCCCTCCCAAATCTTTATACATCTTCTGTCAATAGACAGGTAACTTCCATATCTTGGCTATTATAAATAATGCTGCTTTGAAAATAGGGGTGCATATGTCTTTTCAAATTAGTGTTTTAGTTTTTCAGGTAAATACACAGAAGTGGGATTACTGGGTTATACAGTAGTTCTATTTTTAATTTTTTGAAGAATCTCCACACTGTTTTCCATAGTGGTTGTATCAATTTACAGCCCTGTGAATGTTGTACAATGATTCCCCTTTTTGCCACATCCTCACTAACACTTGTTATTTCTTGTCTTTTTGATAATAGTCATTCTAACAGGTGTAAGGTTGTAATATCACATTGTGGTTCTGATTTTCATTTCCCTAATAATCAATTATATTGAACATCTTCTTGTGTGCCTGTTGGCCATCTGTATGTTTTTCTGGTCTTGAAGGCAAAACCAGAACCAGGATCTCCAGGAGAATGTGAGGATGCTGATGAAGCTGCCCAACCTGTCCCCACTTTCCATCGCACCTGTGGATCCACACAGCCTTGTTTTAGAAGGTCTTGGACCGAGTTGTTCATTACCTGTGGAAAAAGGCAGGTGAGCTGGAAAGACAGACACGGGAAGATCTCTCCCTCCACCTGCTGGCAGCCTTTGGAATTGAAACCTCTTGCAGCTAGTCACTTTCTCCTTTCCCCCTTGATAAGCACTTGATATGAAAGTGATTAAACAAAGGTCTTCTGAACTAGCCTAGCTGAGAACCTTGGCAAGTTTCAGGTGTTTAATAGCAATGCAGGGCCTTTGTATTCAGCGCAGGGAATAAGGATCTTCAATGGTGATCTCCCTGTTTCAGGGGATTAAGCTCAGCCTACTCCCTAACTGTGTGGCTGTAGGAAAATCACTGAGCATCTCTGTGCCTCTGTTGCCTCTTTTGGTAAATGGGTTGGGGATTGCTGCAAGTCTGGAGAAGACATGAGAAGAGGAATTGGTGAGTTAGTTCCAGCATTCTGGAAGTGCCAGGTGATGCTTTTTACATTTTCTCTCCTGCTCAGAATGACCTGATGTAGAGGTTTCATAGGGGCAGTGTTGAGTGAGAGTCTCTTAGCACCTGATACCTGACCCAAGAGGGCACTGACAAGTGACAGCATCAGTGACAGAGTATCTGGAAGGGTCCTTTCCTCAGTGGCAGTTTCTTCCTTTGATTAACAGTTTTATCACTGCTGACCTAAGTGGACCTGAGAGAGACACCCTGCAGGGAACTCACACCTTTCCACACGGGTCCTCTTCACTTGTCTAGGGGCCTTTGACTTGGCCAGCATTTGCCATCTGGTTTCCTAAAGTCACTAAGCAGAGAGGAGACCACTGCGGATGGGACATATCGTGGTCTGACCCTCCTAGTGCTTTCCTGTCTGTAATCTCGAGTGGCCTCACGTATAGGGCAGGGACTTCATATTTTGTAGTCACTCACTTGCTGAGGAAAACACATGCTGAATTCAGGGTGGAGAGCCAACCTGATTTGGGTTTGAGCTGGGATGGGCCAGAAGATGAGTCAACAGGGAGAAATGCAGGATCAGGCCAGAGACAAGGAGGTTCCCAGGCCTGTCCCACCTGGAGACAGGAGAGACCTGTTTCTGTGTCTCACCTGCTCCTGGAAGTTTCATGAACAGCAGTCTACGCACTGTGGGCCAAGAGTTGTCTGGGCCACACACACATTTACCCTGAGGAGATCTCACATGCCATGGCCAGGGCAGCTGTAGAACATTCCAGCTGCTGAGAAGGAGGACAGAGGGTCATCAGCTCCAGGAAGAGTGAGCTCAGGAAAGATACGGGGCTGATCCCAGAGCTGAGGTGGCCCTTCTGGCTCCCTTGTATGACCTTGAGGACATCAGTTTGAGAGTTTCTCTGAATATTCTTGGAGTACTCAGGCTTAAACTTGATGTGTGTCCTCCCTCTTGTGGGGACAGGAGCCCTGGCCATGGGTGGTCACTGCATGGGCACCGCCTGTGTCTTCCTCATCCCTCTGAGCCCAGTGCTCAGCCCTATGCAGCCCTGCCTGGGCCCCAGTGCCCATCTCATGTGCACAGCCCTGAACTGGGCTCTATTTCAGTGTTGGGAACGTCCCCCCTTAGCGGGTCTCTTGGGCCCACACTAAGCTGGGTGCCACCCATGCTCTCCTCCAGGTCAGGGTGAGGAGGGGGGCTCCTGAGCACAGTGTCATGTCCCCCCTCCCACCCTCACTGCTCTGCCTCCATCTGGCACAGGTGTGTCCTCATGCTCTTCTCCGCTGCTTACAGGTGGGCTCCCTGCGGGGACTCCACTAGGACCTGGTGTTCTCCTGACTGTCCTTGTGTCCCCAGGACCTCGTGTTGTGCCTCGCACATGTGCACGTGCCCAAGTTGTACCTGCATAGGAGCGATTTGTTCAGGCAGCAAACTGGCCTGTAGCAACTGGCAGGGGGGAGGGGATGTCTTCCTCACCTTGGCACCTAGGGCTGCGCGATCCAGTGTGGCCGCCACTTCCAGATGGGCCTGGTTTCAATTAATTTCAGTCAGTCGTTACTTAACTCACTGAATTGGAATCAGGTCAAATAAGACATCCAAGTTCTCAGTCACACTAGCCACCTTTTAAGGACCTGCCTGGGGGCACCGCTGTCCCATGCCTTCCCAACCCCTCAGCAAACCCTGTAGGTACCGTGCATTATTTCTGTGTCAGCACCAGCTGCAGAATCCCCATGGCTGCATGTACAGACCCAGAGAATTCAAATGAGTTACTTTACCTCGAATCATGTCCATCCTCTTAAGGGGCCAGGAACTTCTGGGCTGTTGTTAGGATGACATGTCTCCCAAGTAATTAAGGTCACCCCAGGCATAGGACAGTCACTTTTCATGTGGGGTTGGTTGTCACTGTCTCCCACAGAGCCCAGCACAGCCCAGAATAGTGCTCCTTGGGTTTGGATGGGTTGGTTAATTGATCCGGTGATTGATTAGGAATGGTGGTGATACAGCCATGCTCACGTCCAATGTTCCCATGTTGGAGAACAGAACAGCTGGGGATGTTGACAAGGAGAAAGAAAATGAACTGTAATTAGGAGAGAGAAGAGGAAGGCACAGAGGGAGGAGATAAGGCCGTGTCATGCACAGTACGTCATGGAGACAGTGCCTGCCTTCCTGGGCAACAAGATGACACAGGCCTTGCTTCCTGGTCATGCTTAGAGAATTCGAGGCTGAGGCAGGGCTCTCTAGAGGTGAGCCCCACTCTTTCTTGCAGAGGGGGAGGGATGGATGTCCTGGGAGGAGTGCAGAGCTGAGGACAGAATGGGTCTTCAGGACAGGCTTTGTTTACCCTGCCAGTGGCCGAGGGCCCAGAGTTCCCACCCTGACCCTAATTCTCCCCCTTTCTTTTCCATGACCACCCCAACATAGTCGCAGCCCTTGTAATGCCAAGACACCTTTGTGGATCTTGGAAGATGCCTCAGGGGGAACAGTGTGTACATGTAACTTATTTCCTCTTTCTGTTTATTTTTTAATTCTTTCTCTTATCTGTTATCTCCTCTTTGTGACTCTTCCCCAGCCCCTGCTTCTCTAGTTTTATTATTCTCATCCTGAAGATCCTGGTCTCTTCCAGGCACCAGAGGTCCTGGGATTGTCCGTGTCTATAAACCCCCCTCTGGCCCTCCACATCCACTCTCTCAGCATCGCCCTGGGTGCTGACCCCCGTCTGCACCACTGATCATGTGGGGCATCCTGAGGGGCCTGGGCAGGGCATTGGGCTGTGTCACAAGGGCTGGACTCACCGGCTGGAGGACCCTGTGAAGGGTGGTTGTGTCCTGGGCAGCCCCTCCCACACGGGGTTCCTGCAGTGACTGGCTCAGGACATGCACTGATACGCTCTTTTCTGCAGCTGTGAAGACATTCCCTTGGAGGTGCTTCAGGAGAAAGAGCAGGGGAAGCAATTCGGGATGGGAGAAGGAACTGGGAACTTGGGGCACTTGGGGTGAATAGAGACAGGTAGTCAGTGTGCATGCTCTCCATTGATTCCTCAATTTTCTGGGTGTGGGTGGAGGTGGAACCAAACTGAAGAGAGCTCTGTGGTGTCATTTGTTGCCTGTGACCCTTCAGGGGGGACAAGGGGAAAGTAAAAGTCAGAGCAGGTGAATGAAGGATGTCTGTGCACATCTTTCCTGGGGACCACACGCAGTCCATGGAAGCTTCTAAGGCTGCTGGGCCAGTCCGTCGATGGCCTCCTTAACCAGGAGGTGGGGCTCTGGGTTCCTATGCGGCCCCCAAGGGTGTAACTTTGGGGTTTGTAGTTCATATTGTATTCTCTGTAAGGGGTCCCCTGGATTTATTGCCTGTCTTATCCTTCAAGACCCAGCTTTGCACTACAGGTCCCTTAAGATCTACAGGGAGTTGGTTGGAGGTTTAGCTCTGACCTCTCATCACGGGGTATGAGGAGATAGTGTGGGGTGTCCCTGGTGTCCCCCACTTCAGGCCTCCTGGGAAAAGGGAAAGGAGGAGGGTTTCGCCCTGGGGCTCCTTGTCATGCATGCAGGGCTGCTCATCCGGCTGGTTCTCCATCCCCGTGGGCACTTAGTAGTCCCAGCATCAAGTAGGGGACACTGTGGGGTCCATATCCCACTGCAGAGTACTCAAACTCTGAGGACCCTTCAAACAATAGGGAGCCTTGCAGGGTACCAAGGTCACTTCATGACACCATTTCTAAGGTGAGGTTCTATGGGCTATTCATATGTCTACACATCAAGCAAACCAGAAATATTGAAGTACACTCAGTGCACTGCTCTGTTGGAATATGGTAATGGGGAGGATTACAGGTTGCTTATGTTTATTTACCAAATGTGTAAATCAATAAAACAAATAGAATTGGTCTCATTACATTTGAAACAGCAGCATACTTTGTAACCTTTCACGTTGGATGACATTGAGCCAGAAAATTTGTTTTTTATTACTGCAGCATCATGGTTTTTAAATTGCAAGGCACAGGCCAAGCATCAGGATGTTGGGAAAAAAAACACCCCAAGATTATCAGGGGAGAAGAGAAGCGCTCCATGTGTCTGTCCATTTCCTGGTCTCATGATGTGTCGTGCTGCATGTGGGTGGAGGGGCAGGGTCCTCACACCCACCTGTGTCATCAGAACCCCTTCTATTCACAGGGCCCAGCGGGGAGGGGCTTGGCTTTCTCTTCCTGGAAACCTGGAGCCCTGTTTCCTTGGCATCAGTGTCACTGTCCAGGGGACCAGTCACCAGAAGGATGCCTGGTCAATCTTCCAAGCTCAGTCACTCCTGAAAGACATTTACAGCCATTCTCAGGTGGACATCACCTTCAGGTGAGAGCAGCACACAGGTCTCAGTGCCCCGTGAACCTGACCCCTGGGAAAGTCAGGGCCCATGGTCACTTGTGCAGAGTGTGAGGAGCTGTCTGGTCCTGCACACTCTCAGCAGGGAACCCTCCTCCCACTGTCTGTGCTCCCCCACAGGGGTCCAGCCCCATGTTGTCCTGGTGATCTTGTCTCCATTCCTGTGCAGCCTGAGCCCTGGGCCTCAGCCTGAGTCTCAGAGGGGAGCACTTTGCAACATGTCAGGAAGTTTCCTCAGGCCTAGGGTCAGGAGCCTTCTGCCCGCTCCTCCTCTCCCAGTGCCACCAATTTAGTGACAGTCACCTTGGTTCTGAGTCATGCGTACTGGGATCTATGTCTTCTATTTACGGCTAGAGATTTTTACGTGATGCTATTTGCTACTGGCTTCATTGTAAATGCATTTATATAAAATAAATGTAAATAGCAAAGCACTCTAAACTAGTGAGAACTTAATGAATTATTGTAGTCAGCCCAGGCCACTTGTCTCCTGCCAACCTCACACTTGTCTGTGAAACACTCACTGGTCCAACCAGGAGCAGTTGTAACCATTATGTGGAGAGTGTGACCCTGGTGTGTAGTGATGGAGAACTTGGGGACACTGAGCACCTGAGCAGCCACCGCCCAGTCTGCACCAGGCTTGAGCCCAGGCAGCTCAGAGCAGCTGGCAGCAGACAGTGGGGTTTTCAGCTGTCATTCACTGGCTGACCAAGGTGCCAGTGCACACAACCACTTCCCAGTTCATTTTCAGTAATGGGTCATCCAGAGTTGGTTAAAGGGCAGCTAGTTTTTGATAAAGTTGGTTTGTGGCAGTTGCTCCAGAATGTTCTGAGTTGGCTTGGGAGGCACACAGCACTGTGGTCACTCGGTGGTCACCTGGTCATGGGAAGGCTCCGTGTGAGACAGTTGACATTGCGAGGACACTGGGGGCTGATGGCCACAGGTGTGGGCTTTTCCTGGTTTTTCAGAGGGTTGTATTAGGAGGAAACTCCTGTATTTGATTCACACACTGAAATGTGGAGGCTGAGGCTACATCGTGGATTCTGGGTCCTCATGACTCAGGCACTTCAGCCAGGGTATCGCCTCTCTCCTCAAGAAAACTTGGGGCCAGTGGATTTGAGAATTACTGTGGTTCAGGGCTCCAGGACATGATCTCAGGGGTCTCAGGTCCTCAGGATCTCTTGGCCCAGGACACCAACCACATTTTGGTCCCAGATCTATCATTCACCAGTGTTGTGTGTCTGGGCAAATTGCATGTTTCTCTAGGTTCCTACACCCTCTACTATGGAATTCAGGTCAGGGACCCTGGCTGTGCCTCCCCTGACTCGGGGCTGGTGTTGGGATCACAGGAGGTGATTACAGAGACCCTGCATGAGCAGTGAAGCATCACCCCCATGTAAAGCATGAAATGTCACCTCCCACCCTCCCTTGCTGTGGAGCCACCCATGTCCCCTGTCTGCATTTAACCAGACCAAGTGGCTAGCTCATTCTTGCTGCCATTCAGAGCAAGTGCATAGCAGCTGTCATTTATTTCTCTGGAGTCTTTACCAGTATCTAGTTGTGTATGGTCATCACATGACACTATTAAGGAGGTCATTGTCACATTTCCACATCTCAGAACAGGGCACCTAGGCACAGAAGAGTCTACATAACATTCCCAGGTATGTGCTGCTGCTAAGTGGGATTGGAACCCATTCCACCAGGCATGGTAACTGTGCCTTGCTGCATTTCCATAATGTCTCAGCCAAATAATGGTGTTTGCCCACAAAGTTATCTGTTGGGTGTTAGGTGTGCACCAAAGTGCAAGGTCTCCGTGGGCCCATCTTTGCTTCAGGTGGGTTGTCTGGTCAGTTGGTGACTACAGGGACCAGCAGTTGAAACGGTGACTTTGTTATTCCTCATTTCCTGATGGTCCTCTGTTCTGAAAAGTCACTGGTTCTCTCTGTCCTGCATTTCCCAGGTTGTTCTTGCAATGATGAGAACCGTGTTTCTCTATATGTCAGGAGAAGGCGGCCCAGCCGACTGTGGGCCCACTGACCTGGCAGGGTCCTTCCATCCCAGGAACCACAGGAAGGTACTGTGCACATATGCTCTTTAAGTTAATTCAGGAATAATGATCACTGTCCCATTTTTA